>CAEFZX010003949.1:0-11725 GCA_903066825.1 Alfaro cultratus | reverse complement strand
GTGATTATTGAGAGGATAACCGAGTTACCACTTTAACCTGAAGCTTTGTTAAAATCCTCCTTTTTGAAATCTAATCAACCTGCAGCAGGAGACAGATTGCTTCATACTTAAATCTTTAATGCTTTTCTGCAGATATTTCTCTTTGCTTTACCTTCCATGTGGCGGATTTTACGTTGACGGTGCGCCCCCGGCTCGTCAGAGTGCATTTCATCCGCAGAAAGAAGCTGCGCTCTGTACTCGGTTCCTTGACTTTCTTGGAGCCTGATGGCACAAAAAAGAAAAGAAATGGAGTCGGTTAAGAGTTGTAAAAGAGCAGCGAGGGTTTTTATCTCCAACTACCAACGGTTTTATGGGTTTTCTTTACAACTGCAACCTGCTGATCTCATTTGCATAAAGAGAAGACATAAAAGTTTAAAGGGTTTGCTCTGTGGCGAGATTAAAAAAAAAAAAAAACAGAAAAAGGAAGTAGAGTTGCAGCTACAGCTCAGAGTCGTATTTAAATGAGACGTGAAACTAGAGATGCACAGATCCAATATTAATATCTATATCTATAAGTTTGATCCCTAAAGGTAGATCTAGTCAGTCTAGTTCTATGTTTCATGCTCTGATTCATTATTTCTAATTCCACTTTTTGAACCTTTTGAAATAACGTTTGTTGGTTTATTTTTACATAATTTGTTTTTGTCAGTTTCAGTTTGTTTATTTACCTTAAATTGGCTTTTATACAACTAATTCCACTGACTGAACAAATTAAAGTTGCATGTTTCACCAAAATCATGAGATTATTGGTGCATTTAATTGAGCTGAACTGGTGCAGAGTTACCAAATAAATGTGTAATTCATTACACATTTATTTAGAAGTTTTTCAATCACGAAGTGAAACCTGCTCACCGCTTCTGTAGACCAGCATCTCTCTCAGCTCCTCCTGGTCGCAGGGATGCGTGAAGTCAAACACGCTGTGTCCAATCAGGTCAAACTGAAACATTTCAGGCAGACATGAACGAGTTATTACACCTGCACTGCAAAAACACAAAACCTTACCAAATATTTTGGTCTGGTTTCTAGTGCAAATATCTTACCACACTTGAAATGTGACAAAACTAACCTACAAGTAACTGTTCAGGGAGAAATATGAAGATTATTTCACTTCTAACCAGACATTTTAATGATGTTAGAAGAGAAATAATGTACTGATGGAACTAGTTCTATTTTTAATCAATATTCAAGATTTATTGACTTAAAATAAGCTCCTATATCTTATTGAAAAGTTACTTTAAACACAAAACCTTACCAAATATTTTGGTCTGGTACAAGCAACTTTTCAGACAGATATAAGAGCTTGTTTTAAGAATACACATCAATATTTGATGTATTAAAAGTCACATTATTATTAGGATTTAAGTAAAAATAGATAATGATGGGATTATTTTAGGTCTCGCACTGCGAAAACTTTGGTCTAGTTTCTAGTGCAAATATTTCAGTTCACTTGAAATAAGAAATACTGGCTTGTTTTAAGTAAATAATTCCTTAATATTAATGAAAAAGTGCTATTTCCATTGGCAGATTATTTCACTTATTACAAGACATTTTACCCATGTTAAACGTGAAATTATCTGCCAGTGGAACTGGAACTTGATCGATATTAAAGGAATTATTTTATTAAAATCAAGCTTCAATATCTTGCTGAAAAGTCATTTATAAGTAAGTTTATTTCACGTGTAGCACTAGAAACTAGACCAAAAACACTTGGTAAGATTTTGTGTTTTTGCAGTGTGTGTGACATTGAAGTGTTCAGTTGGAAACATAAATCATTTTGGTCTCCATTTAGCTGAAAATTCCCAGAATTCAACATAAAAGCATGTGAAACGGACCAACCTGCGCCAGGCCGAGGCACTTGTTGACGTTCTCTGAGATGTAGATCATGTCTCCATCTTCAGACAGAACCACCAGGAAGCCGTCTAAAGCCTTCAGGTAGGAGCCGTTTAGCTGGATATCCAGTTCTGTTGTCTCCTCTGCCACTGGCTCATCTGGAAGAGATAAGAAGGGAAAATAAAAAAATTAGATTATGCAACTGTAATCAGAAACATTTACTGACAGGCACAGAAATAACAGACTGATTTACCTGCAGCATGAAGATATTTGAGCTGATTTTCTTGGTTATTTACATTTAAAAGTGTTATTAGTGCGTCAATGTTGGCCAACTTGAATTGAGCTACTTGAATTAGTTTACTGTGATTTTTCTATTTTTTAGTTTTACCTTCTTGATTATTTTTTTTAATTAAATCTATAAATCCTTAAAGATTAAAAACCGACTGTTGTCTTATTAAAAGAAAAACACTTCTAATTTTATGGTCTTGAGTTGTTGGATAAACTTTTACTTTTTGGTCGGAGGGCCGATCAGAATCATTTCAACGGCCACAAAAGGCCCACGGGCCACACTTTGGACACCCCTGCTCTATGTGATCAGGGCTTATATTAAGATGATTTTGCAGTTAACTGAATTTATTTGTATATTCTTGTTTTGGGCTCTAAAGAATCTCCAAATTGAGTTAATTTTGAGAAAACAAATTTTGTAATCTCGAGAAAATCATTGGAAAAAATATGAAAAACATCCACTCTGCTTCTACAGCTGGTTAGAGATCATAACAGATAAATTTTTATTTGAATATTCATAAAAATTAATAAATAAATAAAAAAATTAAAACAATTTAAAAAAATCTTACTTGTATTATCTAGCATGTATCATAATTTAATTACTTTATCATTTAATTTTCTGAGCTAAAAATAAATGTTTTACGAATATTTTCTCCACTGTTGCTTTCATGAAAGCACAAAAACTATAAATAAATGTAAAAAATATGATTAAGTGGATTTACTGTGTCCAGTTTAGTCATAATAATCACATTTCTTCATGCTTTTGGTGTCAGGAAGAAGATTATTTCTGGACCTTTGACAGCAGAAACATTCAGTCATACAAAATTATTTCTATCATCAAAAAAATACATTTAACTCCATCATAACATGGCGAGACTGGCCACATGACCTTTGACCCCAGCTATTGACTGAATCATGGAGTCTGCTACCATCTGCTCCAACAATAATAATATGGATGAGTAAGAAAAGAAATGCAGATTCTGTGTTTGTAATCAGCTGCTGAGTTGAACGTTTCACTCTGATCCGTCGGCGCTCCGCCAGCGGCTACTGACCGATGCAGAGCAGCTTCTGCATGCGCAGGTAGCTGATGGTCAGCCTCATGACGGAGGCCTTGTCCAGGTTGGAGCTGGTGCTGTGGGGGATGGGCAGCTGCTTGGCCAACTCGTAGAAAACCTCCGACTCTTTCCCGCGACGGCATCGCGCCGCGTCCCTGGATTTCTCCTTCCTGCGCTCCGAACTCACCCTGCGTGGAAAAAGGCCGTGGATTAGTCACAAAAACATGTTCGGGGTTTCTCAACGAGTTTGGAAAGACGCAGAAAATAATCGATTCTATAGAGAATCACATTTGCTACTCGATTCAAAATACTCAAAGAACAATTTTAGAATATGTTTAGTATGTTGCAGATGGCATTATGCTCCCACTCACCACTATATCTCAGATAATTATTTGATATTTTGTAATTTAAGAAAAAGCCAGGCAGCTAAGCTAACCTAATACACAAACCTATTTTTTTTAAAATATAAATTGACAGAATTAGATGCAGAATGGAATATAAATCGATTAAAATGAGCTCAATAGTTTCCATTTGCATAATTTATTGTTTTTCTCTTTCTACCACAAACCGGATGATAAAAGTCTTCAGTAAATGAAAACAGTTACTTTCCTAGACTGTTATGTCAAGATTTTATTGTGTTTATGTTTTTTCATGCTTTGAATAGTTAAAGGTTGATCGCTTTATGATTTTATGTCTGTGAAAAGCGCTTTATAAATAAACTTTACTTACAATCTGGTGATTTTGATCTCTACTAATCCTTTGTTATACCATTACTTAAATTACAATATTATCGTTTATCGCAATAACTTCTGGGACAATTATGGTATGTATGGAACCCTGTAGAATTGTCTTAAATGTATTTTCCTCATTAGTCTCATTATTTAAACAATCTTTAGACCGACTGAATTGAAAAGTTGGTTTCTGAATCGAATCGTGACCCTAAATAAAAAAAATTGGAATGGCTCTACAACAAAACAGCATCTTCAGAAGCATCATCAACCCACAGATATGATTTACCAAAAGGAAAAGCGCGACACCAATCGTTGTAACATTTACAGGAGAGAAACAGAGAAACCTGCAAAGTTCTGACAGATTAATCAGATTCTGCAGCATCAGTGACCCCAATAAACGAGATCGTCACATTAAAAACTTTGAAGCTCAAAACGAAAAGCTTTGATTCTTTCCTTTCGATTCTGAGATTTTACGGCACTTCAGAGACCCGATTTAGACGACACTGGAGCTGCACCAAACCAGAAGCACAACAGTTTAAAAAGCTCTCTGCAACATTCGATTAAAATCGATCCGGTGTGCACCAACAGGTCTGACCAAGGGCGTTGTTGTTATTCTGAAACGAGAGCAGCTGATTAAAACTAGCAGAGCAACAGGAGACTTCAGGTTTGAAAATGAAACTTTCTATTACATGCATGTGATGTTCTAACTGCTCTGCAGCAAAGATAATTGGTCTGCTGAGATTTAAAGATTTTCAGGTTTGAGGCTTTGCTTCTCAGGAAGTCACAAATCAGCTGCTGCCAAACATCTGACAGATGCTACACAACAAGAACGCACTTTCACAACTTCGACTGTCAACAATTATTTAAAACCAGAGCAGCAACTATTATTTTAGTGATCGATTAATCAATTATTCTGGTGATTAATCAAACAGAAATTCAGTTAGGCACTTTAGCTGTTTTACACAATAGTAGAAATACATTAAAATATGCAAGAAAACAAATCATTACACTCATTTTTCTTCAATAAAATAAAAAATAAACATTTTATTGAAGAAATAAACATTTTATTGAAGAAAATTCAATGATAGAATTATTTTAGCTTATGCTAAAACATTTGTAGCATCTGCAGGTAATAAATACTTGGTACATTTGACTGAACATCAATACAGCATATAGCTAATCTGGCGATTATTAATAATTGGATAGTAAAAGGTACTTTTAAAAAAGGTAAATCAAGCTAAAACTATGCTACTTGAGGAGTTCTGGGTACAACATATTTCCAGGAAGAATGTAAAAAAAAAGTTAAATCTGCAATAAGGCTGAAACAATTAATCAGATTAATTGTGCTTAATCTGCTTAAACTAATTTAGTAATCGATTAATTGTTAACCGGAGTAACAGACTAAAAAAAGGTCAATTACTGACAAAACACAAAGCAATAATTAATCCAAAACTGTACAAAGAAAATATATATTTTGCATTCAAGATGCTAAAACATATTTAGACCAAAATTTTTATCTTACATGGAAAATGTATATATTTTTATGTTTATATATCTGTTTATCTTTTATCCAGTTAGTGATTAATCGATTACAAATTAGTTGACAATTATTTCAATAAACGATTAATCACAATCAATCCGATTAATCGTTTCAGCCCTTTTGCAGATTGTGTTTCAGAGCAACAATGATTTGCAGCTTCCTTTTCTACAGAAATCAGACTTTTTTATTTTGTAAAAACATTGTTTTGTTTATATCTGTCCAGGTAATATATGATCAATAATCAACTCATCCCGATTAATCAGGTTAATCGTTCCATCCCTACTTAAACCCTGTATTTCTTCCCCTCACCTCCAACCTGCACTCACATAAAAACACATTCATATTCCACTGTAACCTCAGATTACATTGTGAGCTGGTTGCAGACCTGGGAGGCCATTTTGTGAAGCTGCTGTCTCAGCCTAATAGACGACCTCTAAACATCCTCAAGAACTTTGGCCTCACAATAACTACTGATAACTGCTGGCAGGGGTTCAAATTAATATATTTCAGAGACAGCAGCACGTTATTAAATAACCTGAAACATTTCACTAACCTATATATCTACTTATAATAACACGCAGATTCCCATGAGGTCAAAGCACCAAAAGGACTCCAGATCAGGTTTTTCCACCTTGCAGACTTTCAAACTTAATGTTTTTAATAAGATAGCAGTCGGATGCAGTGAAGACAAGAAGCTATTTCTGAAAGCCATCTGAGAGGCCTGTTGTTACATAACAGTAATAATCCAGTCGACCGCAGCCAGCGACTCTCCACTTCACATTTTGTGGTTTTCAATCCAGCCTGCGTCAGCAAATACTTTATTTATAAAGGAGGGTTGAAATGTAAACAAAGTTTGAACTTGCAGATGTGACCAAGTGGATCAAAAGCTTCGGGAGGGGGAAAATAAATAAAAAATACATACACCCCCCCAAGAGAATCACCTTGACTGTCGTTTCCAGTGTTTGTGTATTGAGTTACTCTGAGCTGACCTGCTTTAGAGGAGAACTGCTCTCCCTGTCGCTCCGTCCAGCTTACAGTGATGATGATAAGAGTCGTCCCATTATATAACCCAAAGTGTAGAAACACTGTTGCACCCACAAGAGAGCAGAGAAGGACACACACAATGGGTTTTCTGTGGTGTAACTATCAGGAAGGTCAGATTAGCTTTTCCAGGAAATATTGCGGCCATTTACACCAAACAAAGTTATAGAAATTATAAGAATCTGGTTAAGATTTAATTCAAAGCTTGAAAATTATCTTTGAATTAAGCTATTTATCCCTGTAGTTATGTAGAGCATAACTACAGGGTTTTCCCCAGCCTGGCAGGCCACCAGGCTTCTCTTGTGCTCCCACCAGGCTAAGCATTGCTTCTTTATTTAAGTTTTTAAGAAATGTTTGCAGTTTTTAGACATTATAGTTGGTGTTCAGGTATTAATCTTCCAATAACACATAATTATCAAGTGATTTCCAAGCTTCCTGTCAACTTTAAACAATTTTTTAACTCAAAGACATGGTGGGCCGTTGGATGAATGACTGTCCGAGCGCCAACCACCAGGCTTAGCAAGTTTTCTGGGGGGGAACCGTGATAACTGAGAACTACCTGGCTGAGGGAACAACACTCTTCTGTGTGGATGGCTTTGCTGAGGGAAGAACAGTGAAAGCTCTCTACTTTCTCTATCAGTAGCTGCATTTGCATTAGCCTTAAAATTGCACAATTTGATGTATCAAACATAAATTTGCCTTATAGAAACAAGGCAATTTCGAAGAAACTCTTGTTTTTTATAGAAAGTTTTGGCGATAGAACGAACTGTTATTTTTTTTATCGTTTTGAAATTGATGTATTTTGCAAAACTGCAATGAAAACATTTCTTTCGCAGCATGAGTCATGTGATCAAACCAGACGTTACTACTGCCGGAAAAGACAAAGAAGACGACCGGAAGTGGTATAAAGATGATGACACTGCATGTTTTTTAATGACTTATCACTTAAACTTATCCACAAGTGAGTTTTTCCATTTTAATGGAAACAACACAATTGCAAAACTGTGTTTTTTGAAGTGTAGTGGAGTAATAAAGTTTTGTGAACATTTGTAATGGAAACGCAGCCAGTTTGGTAAATTAATTCAGAAATTTGCAGCACTTTGGAGCTCCCACAATGGCTTTTAATAATGCCAGCTCTTTTATTTATTCAGTTAATAAAAGAATAAAGAAGCAACACATTCCTGATGTAAAACCTCCAGACTTAAAATTAAGCATCTGTTTATCCTTCTGAACAATACAGCTGCTGCTGCTACATCCAAAAAACCACAAGCTGGATTTAAGGAAAGCTTAATCCAACTGACAAACGGCAACAATAATCTGAATTATGAATCACTCAAGTCGAGATCACAAGGTTTCAGTTAAACCGTCATAATGTACAAACCGAAATCCTTTCAGTTTCCAAAGTGTCACCATCCAAAAAAAGAGAAAACTTTCATTTTTAACCAAATTAAAACTCTATGGAAGAAACTAATGAAGTTTCACTATAAACTGGAAATAAGCAATAAATCTATTAATCGCACAATAAATTAAAATAATCTCAATAATTTTCATTTGCTTGATTTATTCTCTCTCTTTATACCAAAAACTAGATAACAAAAGTCTTCAGTCTGGTCTCGACTAGCTTTTCTTTTGAAGGATAATTTGTTTACAGATACCTCATAATTAATTTTATTTGTTGTTTTGTTTATTTATTTTGGATATATAAAATATCTTCCAGTTCCAGTGTTAAATATCCATAAGAATTGAACCATTATATTACTTGAAAATGGTCTCAAAATAACAATATCATTTATCGCAATAACTTCTGGGACAATTTATCGTCCAGCAAAATTTGTTGCATATCGTAGCAACTTTTTAAAGTTTTAGTCAACTCTGCTGTTCATTAATAAGTAGTAGATAAATCTGTACAGTCTGTAAAGAGTTAGGCACAGATTAGAGATGCAATGCATATTAAAAGAGATGATGGAACTGGAAAAATAGATTTTGTTCAACAGACTCTGAAGTCATCAGTGTGAGGAAGGAAAGACGGAGTTACATTTAATATCAACCCTAATGGACGTCAAACATCATTTCACCATGCATCCTTCCTAGCATTGTTTGAGACATTCTGGGCTAAATTTATCACAGATCAACAAGGAAAAAGGTGCAAAACTAGCAGCTTTCTACTTTAATGTCTGTTACTGAAAAGGGAACTGAAGAAGCCCAAACTGGTTATTTTTTTGTCAAAATATATGTTTATATTCTCTAAAACCTCATTAACGCCAACCCTACTTAGCTCTAATGTGTTGAACAAAAGTAGGTCATGAGAACACATTTATCAAATCAACCACAAACCAAAACACATCTGTGCTCTGCGCCCACAAGAACCGGGTTTCTTGACCGTGTTGTAACCCGCCTGCTGCCTGAATGCCTCTGAGCAAGCTGCTAACTGCTAGCCATTGAGCCACCACACACTTGGCCACTCCTATTGACGTCAAGCCCCTGTGATTAAGGGATGAGATGAGTCTTACCAAGACACCTCTCAGAAACCAGCTGAAACTGCAGCCAACCAGTCTGCAGCAGCGGGCCAAAACCCAACACATATTTATTGTAATCAAAGCGGATGTTGACCCAAACAGACGATCGGGTTTCAGGTTCTGAGAGCGGCAAGTTGACAAAATAAAAATCTACCAGGCAACAGCTTGAGATGGAAAGTAAAGGATCTGCAGGTCAATCTGTAACTTTTTCTCTATGTGAGAATCATTTTACCAAGTGAACGACTGGTTTCCTCTCCATCTGTTCTTAGCTTTTAGTTACCAGACTTTCTTCTTTTACTGCTCTCCAATTTGAGATATTTCCTTTCATTACACTTTGTTTTCTCAGTTCTCTAATGGTCTGGCATTAATAATGCTTAAGCCTGTTGCAATAAGTAATTAATCGCATGATAAATTTAAATTAACTTAATAATTACCAGTCTCATTATCAATTTTAAGGGTAATTCTGTTTACAGAGATGTAGATTATTGTGGTTTTCATTTTCTTTAAAGTGCTGAGAGACAACATTTTGTTGTGAATTGGCGCTAAATAAAATGAATTCAATAGTAAGTGGTTTTAATTTCCATTTATTTTGTCGTTTTATTTTGGATATTTTCCCAAGAGAAATTTGTCTTGGACATCTTACGCTAAACATCATACTTCCACAATTAAATACACTTTAAGCAAAAAAATAAAAGTAAAGTAAAATAAAATAACGTTCAGTTCCGGTGTTCAGTTTTTTACAAAATTCTATTTTTTTGCTCTTTGAGCGGGTCAATTTGCATAATCAGTATTTGAAAATGGTCTCAAAGCAGCAATACTATCGTTTATCGGCATTTTTGGGCTAATTTATCACCTAGCTAAATTTGCTACCAAGTAATCCTGCCAACAACTAAACGTTCTTTCACTTCTGTTATTAATTTTTTACTTTTAACCAACACAGAAACATAGAAAGGGTCTGTTCTACTGTTTCCTTTTTGTGTCAGGTCGCCTGGTTCTGGTTCTGCTGGAGGTTTCTTCCTGTTAAATGGGAGACCTTCCTCTCCAGTAGCTGCATTTTCTTTACAAATGTGGGCAAAACTTTGTCAAGAGTTCGCTAATGATGAAAAAAAAAAACTATTTTGCAATTGTGGCGTTTCCATTAATTAAGAAACACAATTAAAAATCAAACGTGATGAAGTTTGTTCACACAGTAAGTCATTAAAGAAGAATCATGCGCCAATCAAGCACTTCCTGTTTTCTTCATCTTCCTGGTTTCCATCAGTGGAAACGTCATGTTGTTGATCATGTGACTAATGAGATGCAAAAAAAGCATTTCCATCGCAGTTTTGCAAAATAAACCAATTTTGGTACGGCCAAAAAAACTAAATTCCAAGAATTTTTTATCAAAAAATGAGGGGTTTTTTTTCAAAATTGCATGTTTCCATTAAGAAAATTTATATTCAAAATGTTAAATTGCGCAATTAAATGGTCAATAAATGCTGCAAGTCAATCACAACACAATCTTATGGGTTTCCTTAGAAAACTTTTCAAACTAATTTGAATAGTAAACTGAACCTGTTTCATAACTATTTTAAATGTCTGTATGATTAAATTTAAATGACTTTCTCTCAAGATGATGTTTTTAATTGGACTGAATTGAATTATGGTGCATCTTTTTTACAGCTTAATTGGTTACAACTAAAGGTGAAAATATATTATTTTGGCTCTGGCTTTGCTTATTTCACTGATGGCTCTGGAAATCCCATTAAACGAAGTTTCTTTTGTTTCTGTCCTCAGATTTAACCCAAACATCCTCCCATAATTACTGTGCAAACAAGCTAGAACTGAGAATATGTAGCAAGATACAGATTTGAAAACAGTATTTTGAACTTAACACTTCTCCCATGATTGTCTGTATAGTTTCAGCATGAATCAAAAGGTTTCCCCGTTCTACAGTCAGTATTCAATGAAGAAACTCTATAAAACCAACACAGCTCAGCTCAAGTTACATCTGATGAAGGCAGCCAGGCTGGCTAATAGTTTGAGGAACTAACTACCCGTCTTTAGAGTTGGGATTGCACAATTTATGCTTCCAGCATTGTATTAAAGATGGCTGGATTCTGTCATATTAAGTGAGACGAATCAGTTCAAACAAAACTGTCAAAGAAGGATTTAGAGACGACGTTTTTCTGATTTACGAACTTTGTTTTTCAGTGTTGCCTTGGAATCATGCGCCAGCAAAATGACCAAATAGTTTGAATATTAAAATCAACAACAAAACCTCCAAGTCACACAAATGCAAAGCCAAAGGATTTTGTTAGTCAGTGTCCACCTAAAACTGTAATTAATGCAACAACCACCAGTATTTAAAGGTTAAGAAAGTTTGGCTGGTTTATGGTCAGTAAATAGAAGATCTGGAGTTCTTTTCTTTCTTTTCTCCTTATTTGATTGTTTTGAAATGATTATTGTAACTTCTGACAAATTTGTATCAACAAATACATCTTTCAGGGTTTCCCCCAGTGTAATATAAGCCTGGCGGGGCACCAGGCTTTACTTGTGCCCCGCCAGGCTTAGCATTGCTTATTTATTTAAGTTTTTTTTTTTTTTTGTGTGTGCATTTTTAAGACTTTATAGTTGGTGTTCAGGTATTAATCTTCCAATAACACATAATTATCAAGTGATTTCCAAGCTTCCTGTCAACTTTAAACA
>CAEFZX010003946.1:0-10388 GCA_903066825.1 Alfaro cultratus | reverse complement strand
ATTCTCTTGATGAGCTTCAAGAGGTAGTCAGTCACCTGAAATGGTTTTCACTTCACAGGTGAGCCCTGTCAGGTTTTTCTACAATCTAATCTACAATTTTCATAGTCATGAAAACAAAGAAAACCCATTGAATGAGAAGGTTGTGTCCAAACCTTTGGTCTGTACTGTATAAAAAAATGGATCAGAAAAAATGGTTGTATCTTGGGACATGCAGTCTTTTCAGCATGTGACCAGTTAAGTCTAAGATAGTTGATACACATTTCTCTTTGTTGGCTGAAGTCATAACATGAAGAAATCTCACTATCAATCAGAGCATCTGTGCTATTATCTGATATTTTTTTCCCACTAGATTTATTTTTGATTATTTGGAGATATGAATTATCTCTGATTTTAGTTTTCACTTTCTCTGTAGAGACGTGGTACTGCATGTCCCATACACCTACCAGATACAGACAGTCTCCCATGTGGGCATGAGCGAGCCCTCTCCACCTCTGGTGCATGAACTTGGCGGTCCCTATTGTGGAGATGGGCGAATCCAGAGGTAAGGACTTGCGTGAAAGATACAATATTTTAAATAGATTTCTAATTGAAATGATGCATGAACATCTCATTTATAACTTTTTAAGCACAGTTTCTATTTTATTTTAGTTTCAAGGGAGAGGAATGTGATGATATGAACTCTGTGAATGGGGATGGCTGTTCCAGTCAGTGCAAGGAAGAGCCCTTTTTTAATTGTGTTGGTAAGTCTTATGAACTAGGTTGTTTTAAAAATTAACATTTGCAATGATGCTGATGCAAATGATGGTAAATAGCTATATTTCCACCCAAATGTCATTCAAATTTTGAGCAAACTTTCAAAATGTTGCAAAAAAGGAAGAAAATGTAAATTAGACATGTGTCTATCTGCTGGTTTTGAAGCAAATCAACCGGCCAAGGCAAAGAGTAATTGTATCAGATATTTATGTTATGCATTACTATCTATAATTGGTCTAAAAAAAAATCAAAAATGGTTTACATCCCTGCTGGCATTTGCACAATCCTTTGCATTATTTTCACTCATTTCAAAAGGCATTTCTGCTGTTGATACACATCTGTTTTTCTGTACTGCATTAATATACTTTGTTGTTAATGGTCTGTTTTCTTTTTATTGTTCAGCTCACAGCCACATTACATATATTTAGAAAAAAAAACATCATCCTACTCAGTTGCACATCCCTTGCCCAGTATTTGTATGCTATAGTATTATTGTTGTTAATTGTGGGGTTTTTTTGTATATTTTTAACACTTTGATCTGTTCTGTGAAGTTATCTTGATGCTGCTGGTAAACCTGAATTTCCCCACATTTTGACAATAAAGGCCATTTTTGCTTTTACTGCTAACTCCACTGTTTTTTCAAAGTTTACATGTAGTCAAATCTAGCTTAGCTTAAATACTTAACAAAACTAACAGCCAATCATGTTTAATGCAATATTGTGTCTATAGTTTGATTTTCAGCTTGTAACCATCCTTCTCCCTCTTACTGGAGCTCTTTCCTTCTTGTTGATGCACTCAGTCATCTTCCTACTCTTCTATTATCTGTTTATTGTGTTCCTCTTCAAATCCAAATACAATATCAATGCATCTTTCCTTTCCTGAACTTGTTACTCCTCTTTCTTCAGCTCACACATTGCCCTTCGTTCCTACACTTTTCATCAGACACTATTTGAACTTCCTCTTGTCTCGCTCTGTCTTCTTGCCTACTTATTTGCCTGTTTCTGCTTAGTGAGTGGCAGAAAGCTCTTCTATATGCCCCCTCAGTAGCCCCTCGTTTCACCGTTGCCAGAGCACAAAACTGACTTGAGCTTTTGGCTGTGCTGGAGATGGCTGGAATTTCAAGGAGGAGGACCCGGCCAACTTGGCACAGAATACCGCCTTTCCCCCTAACTGGAACCCCACCGGCTGACGCTGCTTTAGCTTAGACCACTGGGGCCCAGGCAACCTTCCTGCTTCACTCCCCTTTCCTCCAATACACAGGCTTTCAGTTCCAGACCCTAAGTCCGGGTGGGATGTCTGGAAAAAATACTGCTGTATCTTTCTTTTGCCTCTTGACTTTGTCTGCACTGCTTCTTCCCTCCTCCTCTTGTGTTGGTCTTTCATGATTTCATTTACTTATGCTCTCCCTTACATTCTTTGCTCCCTTTTCAAGACCCTAGCATACACTTGTAATTCCCAAGTACATCTAAATTCACCATTCCCATCCTCTTCTCTTCATCTTCCTTTTGATACAGCAATGACACAGGTGATGCGTTATTAGGTTTTTGTGTTACTGCTCTGTGTGGTCACACATAAGAGTTGGAAAGGGATGGAAGATGTCCAGTAAACTTACCTCAGAATGTCAAAGTTGTGAATTCTGGAACTATTTGAAGTTGCAAACTTTTGTTGAAAATCATGGAAATTGATTTGAATGTTGAGGAATTGCAGAAATGTATTTATTTTTTAATTGTCACATCCAAACACAAATATACCCCATAGTTTTTTTTCATATTCAGACATCAAATAATAGCATATATGAAATGTATTTACCCAATAATGTAATTCAATTTCCTTTATGTAGCCCCAAAATTCAAATATGCACCTTAAATGTGGTCTTACTTGTAAAGGGATCTAGAAGTAATCTGCATGTGACTAAAAACCAAAAGTGTAACAGTACATAAAGTGACCTATAGTGTGGGCATACACAATAGTATGCTATAAATTTTACTATCTTCATGCACTATATAAAACAGGACCACACCACAGGCAAAAGCAATACTTTATTCATGTGGTGGTACATAATGTTCCTCACAATGTTCCTTATTTCTTCATGTTTAGACAAATAAAAATAAATTTTTTTAAACGCAGACATACATGGTAAGATAAGTAGCAGTGCAATAGTGTTAACATAAATGCTGAAAACACTTGAAAATAGGTTTAAAAAAAGGCAGGACATGGTATGGTCTGGAGTTAATTTTTGCAGGTTTGTTTTGACAAAAAAAATGTCTGACCAAAAAAAATAAATCCTGATTGGTACTGTAAAAAATGGTATTTACAATTAAAAACTTGTTTTAAATGTGCATTTCCTCTATCCTTCTCAGAGGACCCAAGCATGTGCTACTACTATGATGGCGATGGGGTGTGCGAGGACTTCGAGCGAGAAACGGGTGTGAGAGACTGTGGCCTCTATACACCCAATGGTTTCTTAGACCAGTGGGCTTCCCATGTTGATGTCTCCCATGAAGAAAAGCCGTATTGCTCTGGGGATGTGGCTGCTGGGTATCCTGCTGTTACTAAGGTCAGTTCATACAGAAAAATGTGCAAGATTAAATTCTTTATTAATGTCACATTACCTCAGTGTAATGAACATTCTCAACAACGTAAAAGTGGTCAAGGTAATTCATCATAAAATAAGCTACAATCGGTGAAAAACTGTTCTAGGACAAAGTAAAACAATTGTTAAAATCCAGAACTTTTTTTTTTTTTTCAACTTATGAAAGGGCAGCACCTCCTATAATGGCTGCAGCCTCAAGCACCCATCTACCTCTGTAGAGGTGGATGGGCTGTACAGAAACAAATTTTGTTTTGCTACTGTACAATGACACTAAAGACTGATTATGATTCTGAGGTCATCCGGTCTTACGGTGTTCAGGCATTTTTTCTATGTCACACAATAACACATAACACAAAGGTACGTGACATGCCTCCACATCTTAAAATTGAGTAAATTGATTTCTTGAACAACGCAAAAAAAACAACCGTTTTTCGTTCCGAGATTCCTTTCTTGACATCTATTGTGGTGTGTGGTTGATCACTTCTTTTCTTTTTAATTTAATATCCACATTCCCATCTTCATCGATCTTATACAATATTTTCATTTGGAGAGAAAAAGTACCCTTTCTGACATCTACCTGCTACATTCTTCTCAGGATCTGTGGAAATAGTTTTGCTCTAGCGGGTGGTAATTTCTCATAACTAAACTAACCTGAAAATCGACTATGCTTCAAAAAATGCATCTATTCCATTAGAAAACGTGAATCAACAGAACAACTATTTGATAGTTACATGCAGTTTACAATGCATTGATTTAATGCATTGTATTAAATGCAACTTGTCAAATGCAGCTGTGGAGCTACATGACATTTAACGCAAAATTTCAAGCAACTTTAAATTTCTCTTGTGTGATGTACATCCTTTTTCAAGTCTAAAGTTGGATGTGTCCCAAATTATTTAGTTGATCTAAATAATTATGCCTACCTGAGGTGACAGCAGTTTTCCCAAATTTCTCCTTTTACTTGTTCAGTTTATTGAGGGCAATGAAGAACTGGTATAGAAAAAAAAAGCCAGAATTTTGTGGTAGGAAAGTCCAGTGAGCTGAAGATCCCTTAAATAAGACATTTATGTTGGGCAATTATATTTCTTTGACAAATGAAACCAAATCAAGTCCTCAGTTTTATAAGATAACAAAAAGTTTGTCTATCTCTAAGGGCACCATATGGCCTTAAGCACTCGATTTAAGTTTTCAGAAACCTCATATATAGGTTTTGAAAACTATTTTATTTTGTGCATTTGAATGATTCTTAGATAAAATAGATACAAATAATGGAAATACAGTATATGTGATTAAATCCAAGTAATCTTGAGGAGAATAAGCAAAATAAATGTGATCTACAGTTTTATTGAGAATATGAAGTGCTATGCCAGAGTTGAGCCTGCCAAAACAGTTTTGCTGTGCTGATGTAAACAGTTTATTTTAATTAGTTTGAAAGCAGTTAGCATGGTGGGACCAAATGACTGTCTGCATTGAGTTGGGGTCATCA
This sequence comes from Alfaro cultratus, assembly GCA_903066825.1. Taxonomy (NCBI): domain Eukaryota; kingdom Metazoa; phylum Chordata; class Actinopteri; order Cyprinodontiformes; family Poeciliidae; genus Alfaro; species Alfaro cultratus. The sequence goes on along the minus strand of CAEFZX010003946.1, from coordinate 5,556 downwards.
AAATAAAATGGTAAGAAGTGAGATTTAATGGCTATGGCTGAGGTTATTTTCTAAATTGTATTTCTTTTATGCAATATATTTATCTAAATAAACTTTTTTGCATATGTGATGTTTTAACTCAGACATAAGTATTCAAATAACTTCATTGGTCATCCACCTCCACCTGGTAAACATGGGACCAAGATATTTGTGCCCTACTGAAAGTTAGTAAAACTGTTCTCTTGGCTTAGACAAAACATATGTTGTTGCCAAACATCTCTATCTCTTTTCTATTTGATAAGTGACTTTTTTCAAATGGGTTTCTTTTGTGAGTGCAGTCATCTGAACTGCTTTGCACCGTATTGCAGATTAGATCAGCCTTTCTCATGACATAAAGATGTCTAGGTTAAACTCTGCACTGTGGTCAATAGAGAATAACATTCCAACTGTTTTTTTTGTGGTGTTGCTATGAGTAAAAATAACTTTAGCATAACAGCACATTTTCTACACACAGGAGATAAATCCCTAATAAGCATTGTAAGGAGAACTGGACCTAGTATTAAATCCCAAGGTACACAACTTTGTGAACTAGATTAACAGTTTGGTGATGCAACAGACACAACCATATACATAAGCAGTTCAATGCTAGTGGACTTTGCCAAATTTTATCTCTCTAAGGGAATGAGCACCTACACAGAAAATATAACATTTTGTGGAAAAGTACCTTAGATAAAATTAAAATATGAAGCTACAGATGCTAATAAATTAAAAGCCATGTGGGAGCCTTAAGAGTTGGCTATCTGAAGAGAGCTGACATCTTTCTATGAATTAATGGTTAAAAAAAAGAAAGCCCTTACAAATAAAGTTTTTAATCTTTTTTATAGAGTCATGAAAATGTCTGTACATGAGTCAAAGTCTATGTGCGAATTAAGACAAAATAATGATCAGAAAACCTGGACAAGTAATATTAAAGCCTGCTTTATAGGCTTCGTTCTTTGGTAATCAAGCTTGTACACTTACATAGTCATACAGAAACTCGTGTGCAAGCATACATACAGGTTTATAAGGTAAATCCATATGGGACTGAAATGTACTACTTTTGTTGCTCTAAAACAGTACATAATGTTTCTCCACTACTTTTCTGCAGCATGCTTTAGGGGAATTACAGTTAAGATCTGGCCCTCCCAATTTACTTTGGTGTGTTTATAATTATTTGCATGTGTGTGGGCACGTTTTCTCATATTCTTGGGTTCATCAGTCAATAGTCCACTATGCTTGTGGGGTACAACAGTTTATTAGGACTAAAATGGCCCCTAAATTTTAAAAGGTTGTTTATGGGTTATTAGGACTTAGGTTTTAGGATTGCTCTTGTTAAATGGTTGGTAAAGAGCTTGATCATGCATAACAAGAGTAGACAAAAGTAAAAGAACTTATAGTGCAAAAACCTTGCTTTTACATATGTGTGTTGAGAAACTTGTGAAAGTGGAGAGTCTGCATTTGCATTCAAACACCAAGATTAAACATCAAACGGAGTGATTTCTCCAGAGAATGCTACTGCCCTCACAATCTCTCAATGGAGCTTTAATTATACATTAGCAACAGAAGGGATAAGCCTTCAGTGCTGTCACACAAAAGGCAAGTCATATGTAAAATTAAACTACCTTGGAATTTCAAATAAACATATGAGAGGCACAATAGGGAGTGGGATGGCTAGACATTATCATTAACTGGCCTAGTTATGTTTCAAATTGGAAAAACATTTATAGTTTGTATTTGAGACAGAATAAATAACAAACTACTAAGGAGCTGCTGCATTGAGATATTTTCTATACTATTTCTTCTCCAGCTAGATATTCAGATACATGAATGAGATACCTGCACACAACTTAAATCACACTCTAAAATGAGAAAGAGAGAGAGAAATGCTAACAAACACAGAAGCTTTAACAGTAACTGAAATTATGCTTCAAGAGGGCAGCGAGGTTAGCTTTTCTGGCACTTGCTGTCCTTCCTCACATTCCCTACAGACCACAAAATCCTCATCAACTATTTGGCACTGACATAAGCATGTGGTTAGATTAAAAAGAGACCTCTGACATTGTGTCTTTTTGAATATAGAATATTGTAAAAATACAATAATAAAAAACATCCTCTACTTATAGTGAGACATTATTAATATACAAAGTTTTTACAATGTTTTGTTGAACACAAGTGTCATTAAAAACCCATTTTGTTGACATTGCACACATTTCAGTCCTTATGTGAAACCTACTTATGTTCTTCCTGATGAGACTGACAAACTGCACCTACTCATCAACTTGAAAAGATCAGTTTCCACAGTTTGCCACTGAGGTTGTCTATCATCAGCTTTAGCACAATGAGACGGTGAGCTTTGGTACGTATGGGTGGCTCTCAGTGCAAGGATATTACCTCACACACCGGGAGCTTACCAGCGTTCCAGTAAACCATGGGATGGTGCTTGGAAACTCATACTTTCTTCTCTCTTTTTCTCTTTTCTCCTTGCCACAAATGTCTCACAGATGCTCACAACTGTTTACCGAGTGCAGACTCTAAATGTGTATGTACGCCTTCATCAGAGAAAGAATGAGAACTAGCTAAGAGAAAAAGAAAAAATAAATAAATTGAAAGTAATATGGTGTACTTTCAATTACTAAATAATCATTCTAATTTGGCTTTTCACCAATGTAAGAAAAGCTATTTGAAGCTAATAAGTTATGAAAAGCTAGGTGTTTTCTTTCAGTTTCCATACTTTGAAACTAGATGTACATCAGTCAAGGTTTTGTGACCACTATTCAATATCAAATTTTTGTAAAGCTGAATTCTATTTAAGAAATGTTATTGACACTGTCGATTCTGAGAGTGCTAATTCTGGCTTTTACTATTATTGCAAAATAAATTATTGATTAGCATTGCTAATTCTTAAATTTAGTCTCTTTGTGTATTCCCTAGGTATTATAGACCCAAATCTTAAGTCTGACATTTCAAAAAGACTGGTAATGTTCCCAAATCAAGCACATGTCATGACCCACAAAGCTAAAGGCTCCAGTGGAAAATAAAACAACAAATAAACAGAACAACAATTAGCAACTTCCTGGCATTTATTAAAGTCAGCTTTTGATCAATAAGCCTGTCAGTTAGGTGAATCATTCCCAAGATCATTTAGTGGCTGCTGTGTTCCAGAAACTAGCTTAGTACTTGAACTTAATAGTTGTGACATAACCAAATCAGAAATTAGACAATAAATAAACAATGAAAGATTACTTTATCTATGCTTCAGATTGAATAGCTATGAAAAATTAGTACCAGGTAATATTTTAGGTGAGCTAATCTTTGTCTCTAATTTCTGGACCAATATTTCATTTCTGGAATAAATTTGAGTATGTTTGGGTAAATATTTAAGCCAAAAAAGGCCCTTCATGCTCGCAAATTATGTATGTTTAAATTCTGACTTTTACTTTCCATACGTGGAAACTGTAGACACCCAATAGAGAGTCTGCTGGTGAGGTGCATTACACAGTAGAAGGGATATTGACATAACTTCTCCTTTGCTAACAGCTCCCTTCTGTGTTTTCTGGTTTTTAAGTTTATTGTTTCACTTTATGTTGTTAGGGAGTCTTTTTACAGTACAGACATAACTTTAGGGCAGTGAATCTGACAGTTGCACTCTCACTTTCTCTTTATCCCATTCGGTTTCCCCTTGGCTTAAGACGCTTTAGTCTCCTTTTATCTGAAGTGGTGATTTACAAACACCAGTTTGTGTCTGCCGAGCTCTAGTTGACAACCCAGCTGGTAAATATTAAGACCATGTGTGTAACTATGTGCAAGGGAGTGTGTTTGTGTGTGTTTTGAAGCCTAGTTGCTCACCTTCTGTCTAATGTAATTGTGAATGTTTGTTTTTTTTAAAGAAAAGTGATAACTTGTCTATTCAAAAACAGATTTCAACTTTAACTTCTTAGGTCAAATTGCAACCTCAGAGCTTCCATAGTAAATAAACAGTTATATTTTCCAGTAATGCTTATCCAACAAATTAATAAATCTTTGGGTACCTCATGGGTTTTACACATTTTTTATTTTCACCATTTAACCAAAGCCAGCCATGTTCTGAGGATCTTAAATCCATGTGTGAATGTACTCAAGATGTATCTGGGATGGTCTTCTTCAGACCATCTTCAGTGGCGGTCTCGGACACACTCGAAAAAATATAAGAAACACAGAGAAAAAGCTGAGTTAAAATGTATATTTTTGATTTTTTTCTATTGAAGTGCCACCTGCTGATATGAGGTGACTCTCCGTAAGCATCTTGCTCACCTGAACACTTATCTATGCAAATAAATAAATTAAAAAAACTCTTCTGTGAACAGCATTGCCAGAATCAAATATCCATCTTTTTGGGACAAAAAATAAGTTTGTCATTTCCCAAGATGCTCACTTGCAACTTTAACAATTACTTGTGGTTCCACTGCATTACAGAGCAATTAGTCATTCTTTCTAGGTCAAATTTTACTCGGAATCATAAAGACCAGGCCACGTGGCTTCGTTGCCCTTACCAATAACAGTACTATTATTTATAGTAATGTAAGTATAACTGTGATGTTTTGTCTAAGTGTTGCTGAAACAGCACTCATATTTTTGCCACTATTGTTAAGTTAAAGTATCCTTACTGTATTAATAATAGAGGTCATATGTTGTACATTTGCAAAATCTGTATAAAATGACCCCATTTTGCTACATACACTATGCCAAACAGAATGCTATAAGTGACCTGAGACTCATACTCCACTCTTCTCTGCAAGAATCAATTAATCTTTTTACTGTTCATTGCGACTTAGTATCGAACATGCACTCTACTCCTTGGAAAACACCTGATAATAGTGCACTCTTAATTGTGTTTTATTATTTACTCTTCCTATCGTCAATAAATTTATACTTAAAAATTTATATGCTAATCAATGGTAAATGGACTGTTCTTGAATAGAGCTTTATCTACTACAGAAGATTTCAAGGCCGCTTACACTATATTCAGTCATTCACACATTCACATGATCATGGTGGTGAGCTACATTGTAACCACAGCTGCCCTGAGGCAGAATGACAGCTGCCATACATTCACATGAACCTAAATAAACTTAAATAATGAACCTAAATTGTGGTCAAAATTTCATTTTATCTTTTCCCCTTTTCATTGTCCTTTTTTTTTTTTTTTCTTTTAAGGTTCGCTTCTATGATGCTAGCATTGCTTTGAAGGACATAATTTTAAACAATTTGGAACAGATCTTAAAATTCAAACCATACATTGATCATTTATAAATGTTCACAGACAAAATAACACAAACGGCTTCTCAAAACTGATAGCCAATTCTCAATCAATAGCACTGGACTAGTGAATGTCGCACATCGTTTTATGACGAAGATATTAGAATTCCAAATCTGGCTGGTTCTGGTTTGGATTTTCCAGTTTTGTTGATGCTCTTTTTTCTTATACCGTATTTTCCGGACTATAAGTCGCTCCGGAGTACAAGTCGCACCAGCCATAAAATGCATAATAAAGAAGGAAAA
>CAEFZX010003943.1:0-17522 GCA_903066825.1 Alfaro cultratus | reverse complement strand
TATATATATATATGTCTATATATATATATATATGAAATTTTGTTTTGCTGCAATCACAGCTGAAAGCCTGATAAGAGTATGTTTCTACCAGCTTTTCACTTTTTCTAACTAAGATTTTAGGCCATTCTTTTTAGCAGAATTTTAAAAAGTATCTAACATACTAAACGTTATTGTGTCTTTACATTGCTAGTTTTAAAAATCAATAAGTAGGCCTATGTTTAGAAACTATGTCCATAAATTTTATGATCCATTTCATTAAATTTGAATCCATTCTTCTCCAGCTAAACTCATAAATGACATTCTGATAAATTAAGAAAATATAACTAACTTGTTGTAGCTTTAACAAGCCAGTTTTAATATGTTTAAAAATGTAATGCAGTTCTTGAACTTGAATATTTTCTTCTACTGAAATTCATTTGTTGAATTCACTCTTACAGATAACAAATCAAACTTGAAAAATGTGCATTTCCTGTGAAAATGCAGTGTGAAACTGTATGCTGAATAGTTTTAGTGAAAATTGAAGAAGCATTCAAGGTCAACTGCAGAAGATTTTCAGAAATGTAAGAAACAGGCAGAAGCAGCGGAATAAAGAAAAAGCCTGCAAAACGCAAATAAAAACTGTAGAAGAAGAGTGAAAACTTACGGTCAATGCAAAAATCTCACCAGCAATTAATAAGCTAAAATGAGCTAAAAAGCTGAAGCTAGCTATAGCGTAGTCAAAATGCTAGACAACATGCTAGCCTAGGTTAACGCTAGCATGTTGACCTACACAGTAACATCCTCCATGCAGTGTGGAAAAACCTATGTGAAAGCTAAAATTAGCTAAAAAGGTAAAACAAGCTAACATAATAATGATAGCATAAAGGCTAGCACTAGCATGTTGACCTACAGTTCAGTGTGAAAAGAACAAAAGAAAGAAGGACTAGCTTCTAAACAAGCTAACAAGCTAGCACCAAATATAAATCACAGATTAACAAACATTCCAAACCCTGCAGATTTTTTAACATGAAAAAGTGTGTTTAAATGATAAGTAATTGCTTAGAGAGAAATGTGATTTTCCTCTCAGGTAAACTGGACATGGTTGTAGCTGGAGCAGGGACCGGTGGTACGCTCACAGGCATAGCTAGAAAGCTGAAGGAGAAGTGCCCCAATGTCAAGGCAAGACCTACATTAAACCCACACAAACCCACTCATTAATGATTTACCAACGAACTCTGCTTTGATTTTATTTTAGTTAACCACAAAAAATAAAAAAAAATTTCTAGGAAACACACTTTTTACAAGTCTGTAAATGCTTCCTTTGTAATTTGTTTGCAGATAATCGGTGTTGATCCTGAGGGCTCTATGCTGGTTCACTCAGAAGAGCATCAAAGTTCTCATTTCGAGGTTGAGGGCATTGGATATGACTTCATCCCCATGGTGTTGGACAGATCTGTGAGTGTTAGTGTGAATTTGGAAATTTAATTAGTTTTCAGCTAAAATACTACTTCATTTTTCTCTTCATCAAACCTCCAGCTTGTCCACCAGTGGTACAAAGCAAGTGATAAGGAAACATTTAACATGGCACGCAAACTAATAAGAGAGGAAGGCCTCCTCTGTGGTGAGTTTGGACCACTGTTCAGCTTAGCATGTTAGTTTTTTAGAGACTTTTTGTGTTGCTTTGCATTAGTAGTTAAATTTGTTGATGATCCAGGAGGGAGTTCTGGCTCAGCGATGGCGGCAGCAGTGAAAATGGCTCAGCAGCTGGAGGAGGGACAGCGCTGCGTGGTCATCCTGCCAGACTCGGTTCGCAACTACATGTGAGAGAATAAACAATGTTATAATAGCCAAGACACTAAAATAAGACATCTATTATCACCTCCCACAGTCTGTTAAATCAGAGATAAATTGAATATTAATCCACATCTATATTTTTAACGTTCTAATTAACGTTAAAAATAACGTTAATTTTTAACGTAAGACATATTCTTGGTTTTGTGCCAAGAATATGTCTAAACAGTTTAAATTGGATTCTGGTTTTGAGGTTTCTCAGTTTGTTTTCAATCTTCAAACTCTCGCAGTATTCAACACAGATGGGAAACAGTAATGAGCCAGGAAGCCTTTATTGGTTGCAATCTTTGCCACTAGATGTCACTAAAGTTTTTGTTTACATTCAAAGCTAAGAATAAATGCTCAGCATTTTGGTATTTCCCATCATTTTGGGGATGGCTTTCACTAATTGATCCCTTTCTTGTAAGGCTTTACAATGTAAGATAACAGTTCAGAGTTTAAGTTAAATATGAGTTTGTTTAGTCCTGATGACGCCATCCTTTTTCTTTTAAATTACAATACACACCTTAATATTTAATTGGTCCATTGACGCTGTACTTATTGCAAAAATGTGTACTACTAATAAGAAAGAAAATACATTTTGCATGTTAAGGTGGTAATTTACTATTTATTGTAAGGCACAAATTAGTAAAGTAGAATAAAAACTGGATAAACTGGATCATGATGATGAATGTGGTTCAATCTATTGCCAGGTAAATACTAAACTTTTAGTTTATTAGCTCCAGAATGAGGGGGAAAAAAAACTACCTGCAGGATTTAATCTCCAGGTCGAAGTTCCTGTGCGATCAGTGGATGTGTGAGAAAGGTTTCCTGGAGAGTCCGAATGAGATCAAGCCCTGGTAAGGGTGAAAAAACGAAATCTCTCCCGTTTGGATGCAATGGGACAGCTGGAGGTTTTAACATATTTCTGTTGAAGGTGGTGGAACGTGACAGTCCACAGTTTGCACCTCTCCACTCCGCTCACCTTTGCTCCATTACTGTCCTGCCAAAAAGTCATCAAGATCCTGAAAGAGAAGGCTTTTGACCAGGCTCCAGTCGTCAGTGAATCTGGGTATGTTCTTTAGATTTTATTTGACTGGACTCATTTTATCAGATTGTATTAAATCCTAGGGTATTTCATCTTTTAATAGCACAGAGAACATTAGAATGAAGTTGTGTCTTTTATGAAACTGTCTCCAACTTGATTCTTCTTTTTAAAGGAAAAAAAAAGTATTTTATTTGAATATTTCTTGATTCATGTGGTTCTGCAGTGAGATCATGGGCATGGTCACTCTGGGAACCATTCTTTCCAGTGTGCAGGATGGAAAAGTCAAACTATCAGATCCAGTGAGCATGGTGCTCTTCAAGGACTTCAGACAGGTCAGTCTGGTGGTGGAAACACTGAATCCTCTACATCATGGACGGCTAACATGTTTATTATAACATGTTTGCTTTTAGGCGCGCCTGACGGACAACCTGGGGAAGTTATCCTGCATCCTCAAAACCCAAAACTTTGCCCTGGTGGTGGATGATCAGACCCAGCGTAAGAATATTTTTAATTGTTTTGTCCTCACAAAGGCAGAAACAAACAAGCATGTTTAAAAGCTTAAATTCACTACTTTGTGTCCACTTACTGGCACGACTGCGGTATGTTTTCTACATAATTCTACAAATACTATACCTTTGCAATTTTGTGAAAAAAATTCATTCAAAATTTACTTTTTGAGTGTTTAAAATCACTATTGCCTATAACTGGAAATGCTTTGGAATAGATGTATATTTTTGATTATTTGACCATCTGTCATCATTTTAATCTGTTTAAATAGATTATAAAGTAAAATATAATTTGCTTGAGGTCAATAAAAGCATTAGGTTGAAAGTAACACTATAATTTGACCGGCTTGTTTCCATTTGACTGATGTAAAACAGAATCCAAACTTGAATTTCAGAGAGGCAATTATTGGGAGGGTATCAAGGATTGTTCACTTGACATTAAAAAACAAGATAAAAACTTTTTTTTTTTCAATGAATTCTCCTTTTATGTTGTTTTCTGTAAAATCTTTTGATTATTGCTTGCCTCATTTCCTGTCAAAAACAAAATCCTTTGTTGAATGAAAATAATTTGAACTTTTTAAATCTAAAACTTCCAGGTGTATGAATAATTTTTGGCCTACCTGTATATCACATCTTAATGTTTCGCTGAAAGAGATTTTATGACGGAATTTTGCTTTTCACAAGTATCTTTGTGTTTAAGCAGTATTACCAGCGAGACGTTTCTGTTTCTGTCCAGACGATGCGGCGGGTTCAGTTTGTCCGAGGCAGAACGGGTTTGGCGTTGTGACGCCGATCGACCTCCTGAACTTCATCGCCACACATGAGGGACAGGATCACCCATAATCCTCACGCAGCCAGGCAGCGAGTTGTTCGGAGGATTTCACCTCTTTAATTAGGTTGTTTAAAAAAAAAGCCAGGTCAAAAAAATGAAATTATTGCGAGGAATTATGCTTCATTTAGTCATTTTGTTTTGTTTTTCAACATTACAGTAGATGTAAATACCTTAAAAACATTAAATGGTTAGAATGTGATCGATATAAAAACTTTCTACACTTCAGTTTTATGTTACTTTTCTGGAAAGTTTGTAGAAAAATTGCAGATGAAAATTTCTAGTATGATTTGTTTTATGTAGTTTAGGTATACACAGATTATTTAAAGTATTTACATGAGCTAAGGAGTTGATGGGATCTCTGTCGGGATCAGTTAAGGGATTTTCATGGGTCAAATCTTGTGATATGTAAAACATTAATGATACAATAGACACTCTTCAACTTTTTTTCATCATTAATTAACAATGGTTAGTGTGTTTAAATAGATATTGTGCCATTCCTTCCAGTTTTGTTGCTGTATTTGTTTTCTTGTTACTATTTTCCTCTGTAATGTTTAAGTTTTTTTTTTCTTGATAGATTTAATGTAGCCATCTGGTGGTAAAACTTTAGCAAAGAGAATTAAAGAAGTGTTTGAGTGTGAAGCATTTTGTTGCACATTTATCTCTTTTCTGTGAATTTTTGTTATTTTTCAGTTGAATTAAGTATAGTCAAAAAATAAACACGAGTAAGGCTGTAATTTTCCAGACTGAGTTTGTTTCTCACTTGTTCTTGAATTTCTTGGGAACATGACATGATGTGTTGAGTCATTTTAACCTACATATAATGTATGTTGGAGGCAAGCTTTGTCAAGTGAACAGCAGACTGTGGATGAAAGATTTGATTTTTAAAATTGATCATATATTCACGATTCCCAAAGCAGGATGGAGTGTCTCATTAAGCCACAAGAGAGCAGCATCGTCACACCAAAGAGAAACGGACAGCAGCGTGGACAAACCTGAGTGATATTTTAAAAACTCACTTCTCCTTGTATGAACTGAGCCCTGAACTTCAGTCATTTCTAATTCAATTCAATCAGCAGTTGTTTTTCATTTTCGTCAAATTACTGCTGAAAGCCTTTCTGTGATTTAATGTGACTCTGGGGGAGAAAAGTGGCTCAAAAGATTGAATTTAAATAATCTCATTTCATCTTTCAAATATGAAAAGCTTTGAAGAGAGAGAAACACATAAGGCCTCACTATAATCCATTTAAAATGCATCGTACCCAAGTCTTATTAATTGATTAGGTGATTTTATTTGGTGTAATTGTAGTCTTATTGTTTCACATTCAATCATCTCATTGTTTTTCTATTTTTCTTTTATCTTTCTTTGCACGACTAAACCTCAAGCTTCCTGAATCAACTTTATTCATGACAATCAGACAATAAAGCAGGCAGTTCTTCTTCATGGGTCTTTGAGCATAACAATTTTTTTAAGGTACATTTTGAGATTAAGAAACTGCTTGCCTTGAGCTTTTCTATCCATTTCCGTCCAATGATAATTCAGACAAAAGGTTTCTCTTTTAAAAAATTTGCTCATTTCCTAACTTCCTGCAGCACCTAGCTGTGCTACAGTGCTAATGCTGACTTGTTGAACATAAACAGCTAATAGAGGTTTGCTTTTAAGCAACCAGCAGAACCCACAGTAATAACTAAAGAAAATAAAACATAGTAAATGCAAAGTAAAAGTCTGGCAACATGAAGTCAACAAAATTATCTCTAAATCTTCTTTGCTTTTTTCCTCAAGGCCAGAGGAAAAGCTAAGTCACTGACATCCGTTGTTCTGTGAAATGTTATGAAACGATTCCTAAAGCTTCGGTACTCAGTGATAAACCTTCCTGGAAGTGGCCGGCCTCCCAAGATTGCTCCATAAATGCATCAGTGACAGAAAGCTTCACTAAGTCAAGGTTAGTGTTCATGATTTAACTATTACAGTCATATTCAGTAAATTAGAATATTCCTGATGAGTCTAATCTGTACCTTTTGAAAACAACCTTTAAGCAGATCTTAAACTTTTTCATTCTGTTCTTAAAAATAGTTTTATTTATTAGTCTTATGTAATATTCTAATTTTAAATGTCATTTGAACTGTAAGTGGAAAATCATCATAATTAAGAGAACTAAAGTTGTGTGTATATGATGTGTTTCACTTGGTGATAACGTTACTGAAGCAAATCAACTTTTCAATGCTAATCTAAGTTATCTAATGGGTCTGTAGAAACAGACCAGGCAAAAATGGCAACAACGGTTAAAACTACTTATGACCAAAAGTATGGGGAGTTTTCCTGCCATAATCCAAGAGGAAAACCAGGATTTCATGTTTTTCTTCTCAAAACTTGCAATGCTTGTACTCAAAACTTCTCCTAGTGCTCAAACTTTGTCTCTGCTTGCTTTTGAAATGCCTTTTGGCACAGTCACCCGGCAACCTCTCAGCCAATAGAATGAAAGTGTTGTACCGGGGGCTTTTGCTTCCTTCTGGCGGGTGTGCCTGTGTGGCTACTGTCGATTGTAGCAACCTGTGCCACCTTCTGGATGTCGGGAGAAACAACGACGTCGGCTTTCTGCTCTGTAGCACACTAAAATCCGCTAGCAGTGCTACTGATCGCTAGCAACTACTGATCGCTAACAGTTACTGCTAGCAGCTACTGATCGCTAGCAGCTACTGATCGCTAACAGCTACTGATCGCTAGCAGCTACTGATCGCTAACAGCTACTGATCGCTAACAGCTACTGATCGCTAACAGCTACTGTTCGCTAACAGCTACTGATCGCTAGCAGCTACTGATCGCTAACAGCTACTGATCGCTAACAGCTACTGATCGCTAACAGCTACTGTTCGCTAACAGCTACTGATCGCTAGCAGCTACTGATCGCTAACAGCTACTGATCGCTAACAGCTACTGATCGCTAACAGCTACTGATCGCTAGCAGCTACTGATCTGAGGCAGGAGTTTGTTCCCTACAGGTAATGTAAAAAGTTGCTTTTACATGACTTTCAACAGCCCGTTAACAAAGAAAATCCTCATTATAAGACTGCTTTTGTATTTTTTAATGTTATTCTTGTCTGTTATTAAATTTGTTTTAATATCTGAAACATTTAGGTGTTTGGAATGGAACAAATACGTTCTCAAAGCACTGTAGCTAAAGAAATGATGACTCTTTTTAAGTTACAAAAACAGCAAGTTGTAAGAAGACAAAATAGTCAAATAGCAGCAGAGGCTATTTTTCTAAATAAAATAAAAAAAATAAATACAAACATCAAAAAATCTGCCATTTAGTAATTGTAATTTAAAAAATAGAAATATTACAATCTTTGTCTTGAATTCTTCAATGTTGATGAATCGGTGCTACCTGCATTTTCCCAGCATCTTGTTAACCCTGAACCTGTGAAATTAGAGCATCATCAAGCTCCCTCCCGCCGCTCACAGCCTGTGAATCATTTCCAGTGATCTGCTTGTCATCACACATCATTTCCTGATGAGGAATTGCGTCAAATAACAGCTCCAGCATCACAGAACGCTGACTTCACATGGAGCTGATAGAAACTGCAAACATCAACTCCATTATTTATCAGAGCCTCTCCACTGGGTCCAAGCTAGTCACAGTCCAAACGCGTCACACGGAGGAACTGTTGATGTCACGTCACGCTGTCCCCGGCTGTCCTTGGATGTCTTCACCTGTCCTCATTACCTCAGGACATCTCGGTCTTGTCCTGGGATGATGCTGATCTCGTTTGGTCATCTCCTCCCGTGTTCATAACGCTGAACAAAACCAAGAAAGCCGAGTTGTTGAGAAGATCTGTATCACATAACTTGATGAGCTATCTTAGACTACTTTACTCATCTTAAGAATATTGTGATTGAGAGCAGATTCATATTTCTATCAGTTAAAGTAAATTCTAGTTAATAAAGAAGCAAAACAGCCCCAGAGTATCATACCACCACCACCATGTTTGATTATTTTATTTTAAAAATGCTGTGGAAGTTTTAGTTTTCCAGATGTAAATGGTATAAAGCCTTCTAAAAAGTATAACTTTTGTCTTTTCAGTCCACAGAATATTTTTTGCCAAATGTTTTGGGAATTATCAAGAACTTTTTGGGTCAATTCGGGACTTAGTCTTCATGTTGTTTTGAAACTACAGCAGTTTTGGTCTTGGGTTTCTTCTATGTGACTTTTGCCCATGAACCTTGACCTTAACTTAGGCAAGTGTGGCTTGCCGTAGTTGTTATTTTATTTTGTGACCCTCTGGTGATGCATTCTGGGAGTAATTTTCCACCCCTGGAAAGGTTTACCATTGCTCCTTGTTTTCTTTGTTTGTGGTCATCAAGAAAGCACAGATAAACAGATAATTACTGGGTCAGGAGTCCTTTCTATGGGAAGAAATTCAGTAATGGAAGTAAAAAGCAGAATGAGGAAAATGAGTCCAGTTTTCAGTCCAAGCCTGCAGCAACCAAAGCCAAACTAATAGTGTCTATCAGAAATAAAAGCTTTGAAGCTGTAGAGTTGAAAGTAAAGATGAATTACAATGAGGGATGACTCAAGACTTTTTACACAGAGTTGTAGTTTAGTGAGGAAGACTTAACATTTCTGTGTAATCTTTGCGTAAACAGGCTGCAAAAACTGGGAGCTGCACGCAGAAAACTCCCAGTTGGATTCTTAACTTTCTTTTGTTCCATTATATCACAAACAGATCAGAAAGTTTTGTCTGCCTACTGAAACATGCTTCGATATCGGTTCTTTTTATATGTTTGTTGAAATGATGTAATTTTCTTTCGATAGTAAAATAGCACTAACATTCTCATTGTTTTTATTTTCTTATTTTGACCATGATCGCCTCTCTTCAGTCTAGAAGTCCAGCTTGGATCTCAAATCGCCCTAAAGAGAAAATTAAACAAGTGTTTCTGAATCAACAGCTCCTCTCAAACACCTGCTGAGAGAGAGGGAGAGTTTTGCCGGCAACCACAAGGTGTGGAAATTCAGAATGACGCATGCAAAGGTCATTTTATCCAAGCAGCTTTCACCTACAGAGGATAGCAGCAGAATTAGAGGTTAATTATTCACCTCAGGCTCCAACCTTGGAGTACACTGATCAGCGGTTGTGAACTTCAAGCGGTGAGCAGAACGTTTCCAGGTATAGGTCAGATCAGAAGCAAAGCGGAGCTGGAAATGTTTTAATTAGTCGTAGTTAAAAAGCATACTTTACAAATCATGTGTGAAACAGTTTTTTGTTGCTTATGGTGTGGCAAAAGGTATTTCTATCTATTCCTCTTTACAGTCAGAAATGCAAATGTTTACCACACAAACTTCCAAATTAGGAAGACTGATAAAAATCTGCATTTGTGTTTCACTTCCTTTACTCTGATAATTAAAACCCACTGTCAGTCATTTATGTTCACACGTGTTTGCATCCCAGTGTTAGATGATGTTGCTACATTCATATGAACTACAATTGAAGTGAATGGGTTTGTGGCTGGATTAGAGCCATTTTGAATGGTTAATATGACTGGAAGCATTTATTTATTTAATTCCTGGTGTAAATTTGTGAATGCCTCTTAGGTTTGTTCGGGAGGGAGAAGACTGGGAATAAAACAATATTCCAAGCTTGTAGCATCTCACAGAGCAGTGTTTACAATCATCAGGAAAAGGAAAGATTACTGCACAACTACAAATATAACAACATATAGCAGACAGATCTACCAACATAATACCCAGAGAAACAGTCCAAAGGCCCAGAGTAACTATTGAGATGCTACAGAAGTCCACAGCTCCAGTTGATGCCAAATTTTATATAATTTTTCCATTCTTTTCACAAAATTGCGCCATTCTGTGTTGGTCTTACATAAACTGCCAAAAATACATAGAAGATTGTGTTGTAACATGACAAAATGTGAAAAGGTTTAAAGACTGCAGATACTTTTGCAGTAAATTGTAATAAAATAGTTACTCGAAGGATGAAGTCTCATTGCACCACGAGAGGAAAAGTCCACATCTCATTCAGTTTCTGAACAATTACCATCAAGAAAAACAGAGTTTGTCGCCTATAAAACTGAGCATGTTCTAAACATGTTGTAATTAGGTTTCATGCTTCACTTTTGATTTGGCCATAGTTAATCCTCCATGTATAAACTTTATGTGCCAAAAGCTGCTTGCTTTTGTTGTCTGAGACTTGTTGTGTGAACGGGTCCGAAGCTCCAGCTTGGAGTTCGTTTCTCTTTGCTCTCATTTTGTGTTCTGTCATTTCCTGTTTTGTTTTGGCAGCACAATCCTTTATTTATGGTCCTGCTGTTTGCGTTTGTCACCACCAGCATCTGGTTCAAGAGCTACCCAGACGGTTTCCTTTAGTCATGAACTCCCTCAGCTCCTCGTTGTCTTGTTGCTGCATGTAGATGAACTGGTTCGTTCTTCAGCTAACTGGCTGCTTTATTCTGCTGTGAGCCTCTTTTGTTGCATCCATTTACTTTATGTAATTTTTTTTTTAAAGATTTATCCTCCAGACTGAAGACACATATCTGGGTTTGGTACCAAGAATTACAGAAATATCACCTGATGGAGACCGACCAGTCCACCAGCAAGAGACAAGAGACTTGTATATCTCTTTCATTTTATAGATTTCAATCTACACACAGGAATAATGTCCTTATGTGTGCGCATGTTTACCACCATGTTGGAGAAACCTTAGAAAAGTATTTTTGCAGTGCAGAGAGAACAGTCATCTTTGTTTTTCCTTCCTGTTTATCTTGAGCTGTCTCAGTAGTTGAAGCTTTGGCTTCTGGAGGACAAGCAGACCACTTTTCCTCATTGTCTTCTTCTACTACTCTCCAATTTGCATTACTTACTGCAATTTGAAATTTTAACTTTATAATGTATATTCTGGCTGGCTGTTCTGGGCCAGCTTCTGCTGGAGGTTTCTTCCTGTTAAAATTAAGCTTTTCCTGTCCACTGCTGCTACATGCATGATCAGAACGAGTGATTGTATTTTTTGTCAATTGGTGCAATTTAAATAAACTGAATTCAACTGAACCTTCTTATGTAGTAGCAATTTAAAAGTGCTAAACCGCCGTCACATTCAGTTTTTCCATCATTCTGACATGTCAGCATTTTCCATACTCATACTGTGAGTTCCTGTTTCCCTGTCGGCCAACCTCTACCCTCATTCAGACTGACCTCTGCACCCTCTCATGTAATAATCGAACCACTTCACAGTTTGGCTTCGTGCAGCAGCGAATGTAAACCTGTCTGGAGAAATCTTATACTGCAAACATGCACCCGCAAATGAGATTTGTTAATGAGATTTTTGTTTTAGTTCCAAGTAAATAAATAAATCAATGAGAATTTAGGCAAGACTTGTATCTCCTGAGCTGAGATTTAGAGAGCAACCACAACACTCTGTTTTGGGCCTCATACTTACAAAAATGTTAAAGTTTTTGTGAGCAGAACCTTGAAGGCATGATCTGGTATCTGGCAGATTACCAGCAGGATTTTTATGGAACTTCAAAGAACCTGAGTTAGCTGTTCAAGACATGCATTGACACCAAATTATCATAAAAGGAGAGACTGAAGTTTATAAACACATTCAGGAACAAAGACCTTAAATTTCCGATAAAAAAAGCAGAGTTTAGCCAAAATGACGTGTTAAATTTAAGAGGGAAAATGGTGAAACTGTCAAGCCTGAGAACTACTAGCTTAGCAGTTTAACATTACTGTGGATATTCTGCAGCAGCAGGAACTGGTGCACTTCACAAAATAGATGGAGTCATGAAGAAAGAACAATATCGTCATGATTTGGTGAGTAGTGCAGAAGACCGAAAGTGCAACGGTAAGAGGCAGGAGTAGATGAAAATAATTTAATAGTCCTAAAACTCAAAGCAACCCAGAACCAGGACAAATATGCGGAAATATTGAATTATCATCTCTAAACATCAGCCAGAAAGATAAAGCTTAGGTACAAAAGGGTTTTCCTAATGAACTATGACCTTAAGAACGCGGCCAAATGAATTACAAATGTGTCCGTAACAATAAAATTAAATCTCTTGCTGATTCCAGAAAGAGAGTGTGTGTGTCTGAACAATGCATTCAACAAAACTGAGGGTTTTTTTCACCAGTTCTATCAGGATGAACATAAATTATTTAGCAAAAATAAAAATTTTTTGGAAGGATGGGTGGAAGTCAAACTGGGGAAAGGTTTTGTTTTTTTTGCTAGATTTCTTTCTCATGACATCTAAAACCTGACGGAATCACAATATGTGTGTTGAAATCAGACTTGCTGCTGACTTGAGTTTGACTTCATCAAACTCAGTGTAATTGACGTGCATGTTTCGACATGCGCATGCAGAGCATAAACCCTGCAGTGTGACTGATGTATCAGTCAAAGCGATGCAGACTGAGCCCTGTCAGTTCTGAGCCGACGCTCAGCGGCTCTGGGCTCGAGTCGTCGCTGTGCTGCTGATTTTGGTTATGTCACCCAAGCCCGCCGTCTCCACTGTCACCCTGTTAGTGTCAGTAACAACTTTGCTGGTACAGCCCATCACTCCCCCAGGCCGACATTATCTAACCCACTGGAGTCAAGTCACTGGGTCACAGCAAGTGCAGTCACGACCCTTTTCCCAGAAAGTTGCACTTACGTCAGCAGTGAAAAGGGTTCAGCCTCGGATCTATTATCACTGTTAATCCACTGTGGGAAATCAATAATGCTGAAAACAGGCCGATGTTTAGTGCTGGAGATCTATCCAGTATTAGCTTGCATTGTTTTAAAACAGCGCACTTTAGGTCTGAAGTTTCTACACTTCATTTTGACAAAAGAAAGTTTGAAATGCTGCGAGGAGAGTTCAATAAGACGATCAAATATCAAACCTGCACACTGTGTGCTGGCGGTTTACTCTTTTCTCATTGTGGACAATAAACCTACTTCTTTCACAAAGTGTACTGGTTCTTAAAGTGCCCAAACAGAATCAACAAACAAGACAATGACAGCTTTTTTTAGATCTTGAGTAACAGCTGGATTTCAACGTTGCAGCACACGTCTCATTTGTTCCCGTCAAAAATATTCAATATATCTACTGTTTTTTCTACAAATTTTTTCATTCATCTAGATTTTATGTTTTAGAGCTGCAATATTTTTATGAAAAATCTGCTGTGTGATATTAAACTTTGAGGCAAATCCTTTGAACCTTAATTTGTTTCTTTTATTTTTGGAGTTTTGCCACAAAGTTTTCAGGTCATCAGACACATTTGAACAAAGACAGAATGAGTAAAAACACAATGCAGTTTTGCAGCAATGATCTTTCATTGAAAAAAAGCACAACTTTTTTCCTCATGTTAATTGGCCAAACGGTTGGTCTATATAGATTATCAACTAATACATAAAAAAGAAGTTAGATCCGATAGGAGATAAAGCATAAAGTTAGAGACTAACAGAGTTAGAAAGTACAAAAAGAAATGTTTTACATATTTGAATTTATTGAACTAAATATTTTTGCATTATGAGGAAAACAGATGAAAACATCCTGCAAGTCAGAAGAATATTTATTTTCCTGCATTTACCATGTCACAATAAACATCTTCATCTGTACAATTAAATACAGATTACAATATGTTAATATTTATTAAACTGAACCTTAAATCAAATTATTGAAAAACTGGAACACACAAAACCCCTAGTTAGATTAAAAACAAAGAAAAATCTTAGAAGTACTTTCATTTCACCAGGACTGTATACCATCTATTACAGGGGATCAAACTCATTTTTGTTTTGGGCCAAATCCAGATCATGAATGCTCTTAAAGAGCCGGTTGAGCCAGAATGTATTGATAAAACCTGATCACAAACTGTTAAAATACCAATGAATTCCTAAAATTAAATAATACTACTGAACATCTTTTCCCTCCCTCCAGGATTTTGTGATTTTTTTGTGGCATTAATTTGGAAATATTTGCAATATTTCTGCTTATTTATGACGGTAAATGTGACTTTTTATTACTTGCTGTATAGCTAATGGACTGTAATCTGACATCAATGAAAGCTGAGGCAGCTGTTTAGTACAAGTAAGAAATGTTTTGACAATTTTTGATTAAAATCTGCAATAAACTCCCAATTATTAGCACAAAGAAGTGCAGGAATTTTTTCTTTTTGTGTGAATTTCCATGATAATTCTCAAGAAACTGGAGGGATGTATTGGTATAATATGGCAGTAAACAGATAAAAACTGCATTGAGTTGATTGATAGCGTAATATTTAACCACACGTTGTGTTTAGTCTTGAATATAGAAGGTCACATAAAAAGCCATGGCGGCCCAGATTTGGCCCACGGGCCTGGAGTTCGACACATGTGATCTATTACATTTCATCATATGATCATTCTGGATCATTAGATAAACCACATGCAGCACTTAACATCATATTGTATTAGTGCAATGGTAACGGTTTCATATCTTAATAAATCAAATTATATCTACTATGATCATATTTACTTATTTGTAAGTTGCTTTTAAATTATTCTGACTTGTACGTTTAGTTAGTATGAGTATGGTTGTATTTTTATTTTTATTCTTTTGACATTTTCAGAACAAGTTGGCGAAAACTTGAATTTGTTCTCAATTAACTTACCTGGTAAATTAAAGACTAAATGAAAAAAATATATTGTATTGTGTCATACATATAGTATCATATCGTATCGTATCATAACGTATCATATATTATATCTGCTTAAGTTCAACTTTGACTCCTCTTTCCCCATAAACTTTGACCTCTGACATTTAAAAGTAGCCCAGAAGTAGACCTGTGGTTGATCCCTGAAACGCTAGTGCCTCCTTCCCCATCAGGAGCCCAAAGCAGAACAATGTGGGTTTTCATTAAACACTGTGAAGAAGGACACAGAGGGGGGAGAAAAGCACATGTCCTGGTTTTAACTTTCTCATTTTGCGTCATCCCTCTGTCAAAACATATAAATCACAACAGTGTCATCTGATGAAACGAAGGAGGATCTGCTTCTGCTGTCTCTCATCGAGTTTCTTCTTCATACTTCCTTCGCTCCGGTTCCCAGCTGTACCACGTGAAACAGATAAAGAAATTTAATTTCAGCAGAGGCAGATATGGCAGGAATGTATGTGGACAAACAGACAGACATGTAGGGGAGAGTGAGAGAAAAGTTGAAGCGAATGGAGGGCAGAGTGGCTGTTTGCTCTGATTTTCTCGTGTGCGTCACTCTCCGGCCCCTCAGGGGGGAACGCAGCGCCTTGAAACTGCCCATTGTACTTTAATCAGCTAAGCTACAGTTGTGCTGGTCGAACAAATAGTATTTCTTACTCATTTCTGGAACGAACTTGTAGTCAAAAAGTCACATCGACGACAGAAGAATCTTGAAGTTTTAAATGTATTTTTAGCAGCATTGGCTTGTAGCTCGCCTAAACCCTCCTGCAGAATAGTCACACATCCCCCACATTACCGACATAAATCCTCCACAGCTGCTGCTGACGCTCAGCAGGATGGCAGAGGGCCTCATGAAAACTGCTGAAGAGAGGCTCAATAATCACCAGGTGAAAGGTTAATTTGAGCACCAAACTCCCCCCAAACACAAATGGAAAGTTAGTCTGATGGCATTCCACAGCATTTATCTGTTTGTTGTGAAAGCAATGTTAACTGACCCACTTTACAGATCACTAATCCTGCAGGCACTGTGGCAGGAACGTTAATTATGTCAATTAGTGAAGCGACGTCCTCTGCAGCTGCAGGTGGATTCATCTCGCTCCCATTTCCAAACCCCGTTTTATACCTGTTAATAAGGTATAAGATAGATTTCTGTTTTTGTGTTGTTTCAGATCTTTACATGAAGGTTAATTCTTACCAAAGATAATCAAAATTATTTTATAATCAGTTTTGAACAGTTATCATTTCATTTATTGAGGGAAATACAATCCAATCAACCGGACCATGTTTGGGAAAGTAATTATCCCATTGTTAAATCATAAATTAATCACAATTCTTGGATCAGTTTTACGAACTACATTCAAATCTGAAAGAAATATAGAATCAAGGAATGGTTTAAATAGAACCTGTCTGGCAACACAAAGTAGGCTAAAAGACCTGAAAAAGACCAAATCATGTCCCATTCAAAGGAAATTCAAGAACACGAGGAACAAAGTCGCTGAAAAGGCCTTTCTTATGATTTAGGTCTGCAGTGAACTACATTTATCCCCAAATGAAGAAATGTGGAAAAGTGGTGAGCACTGGCCCACCAATCAGAGACCCATCTCACATTTCTTGAGGATCCCTGAGACTTTTGGTGCTCTTGGTTGAAGGAGCAAACCACCTCTGAATGGCTTAAAAAATGTTTGAGAGGAGCCTAGTCAAAGTTCAGACCTTGTACGATTGGGATACTTTTCAACCCTCCAATGAGTCTGAATTCAAACAGTTCTGCAAACAAGAGTGGGTCAGAACTCCTCCACAATGAAGTAATTGCCACTTGTTATAACATTTTATGGCAGTAATTGCTACCAAGGATGTTAATAGGTTAATAGACTCAAGGGACAATTATGTTTTCAAGAGTAATTCTAGTTTAGATGAATTATTTTTATTTAAAGTGGGGGCTGGGGACAGCACATTTTTGTGCTTCCATTTGGGTCTCGACTGGTTCTAAAAAGGCCCAAGAGTGTTTTTTGATGTCTGGAAAATGAGATTGTTGAGTCACAATTGATGGGCACTGCATCAATTCAACCCAAACTGTGCTCCAGCACGTTTGGTCTTTTGGTTTTACCGCTATACAATGGCTGCTGGAAAAGACAAGCATTCTGTTGTTGACTTAATATTCAGAAACCACTCGCTGCATTCTTGTTGATTGTGAAGGAGGCTCTCCTTCTGTTTTTCAAAGATGTACGCTTATATAATTGCGTACCTATCTGCAGTAATTTCCACGTGTGTGTGTAAACGCTGAGTTGGGGTTGCGGCCAGCAGCAGCTTATTTGGATTTAAAGTGACACGAGGCCCTGAAACAGCTCATTCTGAAAGGAGCTCAAAATAGGGAGAACTGAGAAGAATAAAACCTCATTACCTAAGAATGATTTTGTGCAAAAAAACCTGTTATGAACGTTCTAGATACCTGTCCGAGGAAGCATAATAGGTCACCTCTAATAAATGAAGCTGTCATATGAAAACTGAGTTTTGCATTCACAGGTTTTTACTTTCTATGCTTGATCATCTGAAGCCTCTAAGTCAGGGGTCTCAAACTCCAGTCCTCGAGGGCCGCAGTCCTGCAACTTTTAGATGTGCCTCTGCTGCACCACACCTGAATAGAATAATTAGGT
>CAEFZX010003942.1:0-22926 GCA_903066825.1 Alfaro cultratus | reverse complement strand
AAAATTGGTCGGGACTATTTTATATCCCTTGAATATTGGTCGTGACATGTCACGACCGTCCATACCCAAACCTACGCCCATGCTAACGGTAGCTGACCAGGTTGGCGTAACTAAGAGCGGAAGCAGCTAACTCTGAACAGCAGTGGGGTTAATCAGCTGTCAGCCCGTCCCCGGTGAAATACCTGCTCTCATAAACTCTCGGTACACACTGCGGCGCTGACCAGTCGCTAATCTGCGACACGTAAGTGGTGGTGACAGGATGTATAGCGGGGTAATGTGTGTCTCAGTGTGTGCTGCAGCACCCTGCTGCTTTAACCCACAGCATGCCATCACACACACTGTCAGCTTTCATCCTACACACACATTTTCGTCTCCTTCACACACACATGAATATTCACTGCTACATGCACAGCCATGCGCACACATTCGTTTACACCAGTTCTAAAGCAGACTAATGAATTAATTACACTCGCAGCCTGAGTGTTTGTGTGTATGGGCTGCTAATAGGAAGTGACAAGGGCTGCGGCGATGTACTCATCACTCCGGGCGTCCTCCCCCCGCCCAGTGAAGCTTGACATCTCTATCTTTGTAGTGTGGTCACCTGTCATTCTCAGAGATGCCTGTTAGCTAATCATTTATGCCGACACGTCCGACACACACACACACACACACACACACACACACACACACACACACACACACACACACACACACACACACACACACACATGCACGCCAACTACACACATGGTGCAAAGCAAGAAACAAGGCATGAAAACACATGGAGTTAACTGTTGGTTTTTGATTCATAATTTGGTTTGATTTTATGCTTGGGTGCATAACGGTGGCGGGTTCATGATCTCTGGCCACAGCCGGGTAAAACGAATAAAGCCTCCACAGCAAATTTGTGGCTTCTCGCCTCATTCATTATGTAAGAGGAGTAACAGTTCTCCTCCCTCTCCTCCTCCTCTTTTCTCTTCTTCTCACCTCTCTCTCTCTTCACCCCGTTCTCCCCTCAGCCTTCACCTTCTGTTCGCCACCTGTATGGGAACAGATTCTCTCCTCTCCCAGCATGACACTTCAATCTGTTCTCCAGCAGATCTGAGTGTTGGCATTTTAATCTTATTTTTATATTTTACCCCCTCCATCCTTCCCCACCCCTCTCCCTCTCTTTCTCTCGTCTCTAGCACATATCTGTCTGCGACTGACAGGTCTGGACACCACCAGAGGTCAAATCTAAAAGGGTAAAGGTCTGACATTTGAGCTCAGAGCCAGAAGGGTTGATCTTCTCATGCAAGTGACGTTCTCCAGACAAACGCATGTATCTGTTTTGGCATTTTTGCATGCATGGTATTGTATGTGTATGGGCGTTTGTGCACAAGTGTTTGTGACCTGAAATAAATGGCTCTTACTACTTGTGTTTCTTCATATTTGACATATGAGCTTGAAGAGCTTTGCAACTTTACTCTGCAGTCAATTTGCATGTCCATCATTTGTGCAGCGAGTAATAGTCTAAGTTCTTTAATGTCAGGAGGAAACAAACGGATGACGAAAAAAAAAAAGCTATAAAAGTAGAGATCATTAACAGTCCCTGCCAGAGTGTGTATTGTGCTTGAATTGTTTTCATTTTGTCATGCTAGTTACAACTTCAGTGCACTTTACAAGAATTTCGTGAGGCACACCAACGAACACAAAGTAATTTTCTTAATTTTGAGCTGGAAGGAAATTGATGCATTATAAATAAAAATATGACATTAGTTAAAGGCATTTGTGTACAGTTCTTTCATCTCTAATGAAATTACATTTCCTTTAATTAATAAAGAAATGTATCCTGTGTAGTGTTATGTTTCAGTAGCTACAGCTGTGACATGTTGAGTTGAACTCAAGACAAGAAGGCAAAACTTGAAACATCAAAAACTGTTAAACAGAAAATCAAAGTTTAACAGCCAGAAAAAACTTTTTTTCCCTACAAATATTATATTCATTCATCCTATCCTATATACTGATCTTCTGTTTATTTCGTGATTAGTGTATCTGTGTGGTTCTCTTGCCATTGATGGGATTCAGTGTTTGGTGTAAAGTTCTGAGCTGTGGAAACTCTTTGAATAATTTGGAGGCACGCATCAGTAAGGCAGGTTTCTTCTTGTTTGTTTTTTTCTTCCTTCCACAGGTATGTAGGCTTGCTACCAAACGTGGAGCAGTTGAGCAGCCTCGAGGTGAGGTTGGGACATTATGTCAGCGATGAAAGGGAAAAACTGTGCCTTGAGTGTCTGTTACACAGCAGTTCCTTAAGCTCCATCTGGATGTTTGCAGGTGAGCTCTCTCCAGCATAACCAAATGGATTATAAGACTGTGCCATATAATTTTCTTCACCTCAAGTCAGTGAAGTGTTGTGTGAACTCACTGCGTGTGCTCGAAAGCACTGCAGCATTTACTTGGTTTGTCATAGCTTTGCGATGTAGAAAGTGCCATCAGTTTTCTTGTTGCTTCAAAATATCTCCCTTGAGTGCAGTTTGAGCAGTAATGCGATGAGCTGTCGTTTCTGCTGCAGTGTTTTATTGCATATGAAGTGAGATTGGTGGGAGCTTTATACAGATGGACCATTAATAAGAAGTTAATAAAATTAGTTCTCGTTCTAGATTTGAGCCACGGGGCGACATTATCTGATCTGAACCAACAGATGTGGCAAGCACAGAATAGGTCCAATGTAATTCTGGGGGAGCTGCAGAGATCAACAGCTCAGGTGGGAAAGTTTGCTAATTGACAGATTCGGATACTCCAATAAGAATGGCATTACAATTTAAAATTCTGGTATTCATAATGAATAAAATACATAATGTTCATATTTTACAATTTTTTAATTGTAAAAGAAATTAAATTATTTTTTTTACTAACAGAAAGCTTTGAATACCATTCACTACAGTGAGAAGAACACATTATAAAAATTACTCACAGATGGACATTTATTCCCATATACATTTAATGACATCAGGACATTTAAAATTAGAATATTACATCAGGCCAATTAAAAAAACAAAAGCGGAAATGTGGGATAGTGAAAAGAAATTTTCTTTAACCTGCTTAAAGGTTATTTTTAAAGGTACTTTTAGTTTGATAAAACAAGACTCATCAGACGTATATTTTAATTTATTGAATATTAATATAGTGACAATATCTACTTTTTACTGTATATTCATCAGTGATAGAGAAAATGATGAGGGTTGATGAAAAAGCAGATGAATTACAGGAAAATCTGTTAGAGGCAGCAGAAGATTAGGAGTAGGGTGAAAGTCAAAATACAACTAAACCTACGATTGAATAGTCAAAATTGGCCTAGTCAAAGTGTGAGAGTATGAATATTTTTTGTAAGGCAGTATGTGCTCCCTCTCGTAGTGCAGAGAGGTCTCAACACATGGCTGATGGTGATTCCTCGTCATAGATTCAACTGATGACTATCCACTAATCTTGCCATTTCTCTGCCAATCCTCCCATTTTTCTCAGTCTTTTTATAGATGAAAGGCTTCACACTTTTTCTGTCAATGGCCTGCAGTCATCTGAATTAAACATTGATTTTATCGGAAGTTTAGTCACTGCGTCCGTGACAACCGCCTGCCTCCTTGATAAACGTCGTGCCAACGTCTCGTCGCTGAGGAGAGAAGGATGAAGGAGAGGAGAGAGTTAGAAATGGGAGGATGGCGACTGATGGGGGAACCGAAGGGGGGAAGAGATTTCAAGAGGATGACATTAAAAAAAAGCAGAAGAAGATAGACAGGGACAGAGGGAGCCGTGGAGGGAGACAAGCTGAACACATGGGGGATGAGGAGGAAGAACAAGGGATTCAGCAGGCAGCAATTAAGAGAGGAAAGACGGCTAGGAAGAAAGGCTCAGCGGTGGATGAGGCAGGGCTCACACAGAATAGAAAAAGGAAAGTTTTTGAAGTGCTGTGTTCAAATCTCTCTTTTGTTCCCATCATTGTCCAACACCTTGCACAAGTCATCTTAGCGAAAGTCCGACCCTTTCCTTCTTATGCCCAACTCTTCCTCACTCTTGCCATCAATAAAGAGACATCAGATCATCGTCAGGGTTACAGCTCAGGCCTCCATTGCTCTCCTTCATCTTAGATAATATGCCCAGCTTTAATATATTGCTCAATGGTTGCTTCTACAATGCTAGACAACACTATTCATCCGCTAAACTTTCCACAATCAGTTCATCCGCTGAATTTATTCTAATGTTATTTTATGTGACAGACCAACACAAAGTAGTGCACAATTGTGAAGTACCTTAGCAGCCTAGCTCCATGCTTCTTGGTCTTCTATTTGTTTTTTGTTCACTAAATGTCTAAAAAAACTTCTGAGTCCTTTACATTTGATATTAGTTGAGGCACTAATTTGCTGTTTTTATTTAGTGGCATGAAACACTTCAGAAGAAATTTTGAAGAGCATACTTACTTTCTTTCCAACTGTCATTAATGTGATAGCCTATCAAATTAAAAAAACAATGAATTCAGTTGAACTTTGTGGTAATAACATGACAAAGTGTAAAAAAGTTCTAGGGGTGTGAGCTCTTTAAGGCAAAAATGTAAACAAAAACTGTTTCAGTTTCACATTCATAACCTCAGGTTTCAAAGAAAAAAAGAAAAGGTTTCTGTTAGACGCGCAACTACAATAAACACAACATGCTGACCGCTTAGCTGGGACTCCATAAACTTTCATCCCCATTCTGGGCACAAGTTTCTTCTTCCTCCTCTTCCCTGCTTTCTCTATCAGAGGTTTGTTGTTGGGCACCCTGAGGAAACGAGGAGATGAAAGTGAGCCGATCTCTGGGGAGAGCTGGAGCTGAATGGAGAAGCCCTGTGCTCTCTGCGCTAGTCATCTCTGGGATGAGACATCTCCAGGGTGGGGTACTCTGGTTCACACTTACCCTCCTTCATAGGCACATCGTACACATTTACACACACGCACATAAATACACCTTGAAGGAGATGGTCCCCTGTGAACTCTGCAAATAAAACTTCCTGTCTTTGCTGTATTCACAGTCGAAGGGCGTGGTGGACTCGAGGGAAAGCAAAAAGTGAATTAAACACGGATAACAGCAAAAGTGCGTTAAGGAAGCAAAAGAAAACCGACGGGCTAGTTTTCATATAGAATTCATGAATATCCCTTCCCTCTCTGTTTCCCTCTGTGGCCCTGTGATCGCTCAGAGAGGAGTTCCCTCACACGCATGGCCCCGGGGCGGCACAGCCCCAGCTCCCAGAGAGCATTGCTGCACTAGGAATACCTTCCCATGTGGGTCAATCCCTCCCCTTTATCTTTATCTCTCTCTGTATCCCCACGTCCCTCTGTTCCCCCCCCACTCTCTCTCCGGCTCTCTTTTTGCTGCAGTAGGTATGAATAATTAACTCTGCGTTTCCTCTCCTCTCATGTCAGGTCTCCGTCTGCCACCCCTCCTCCCGCCCTTCTCCGCTGTGTCTCTCGCAACGGCTGAAGTGTTATAACAGAAGTGAGTCATTTAGGAGAAGGAAAAGGCTGCAGATCAAGGAGAGTTGACTTCAGGTTGGAACTTGGCACGTTACATAAGCTGTCATGGTGTGTTATTGACTGATGGAGTGAGCAACAGAGACGAGGAACAGGAAAAAACAGGGAGAGAGCAAAGGTGAAACTGTGATAATGGTGTGTGGAATAAAAGTAGATGGAGAGGATTATGATCGAGTTATGTGGAGCGACTCGGCATTAAAAGTGGTAAACGGTAATGTAAGCCTGCCACTTTTCCTACAAAGAACTTAAAGCATTGATTGTTGCATGCAAGCATTTGTCACAGTAGAAACAAAACTTTAGTTTTGACAAAGTTGTTTTGTAAAAGTAATTTATGGATAAAATTTGTGATTACGTGACTCTGATCCAATGCTTTATGAACGAGCTCAGCACAGTTTTTGTTTGGTTGGAAGCCACAGTTTGCCAACTGGTGGAAATAAGACTATAAATGATCTAAATGATGATTGCAAAAAGGTATCAGTCAGGACCACGTTATAGAAGAAAGTCACAATATTATGTATACCATGGCATCTTTCCACATGCTCACAATCAGTCTGAACTAAGAAGCAGGGTTTCTGGAAATGACTTCTGGACATAAGTAATTTATTTCTACTTCAAGCCTGCAGGATTGGTTAAAATGTTGCCAATTGTTGTGTAAGAATGTTAAATAGACTCATAAACCCAACACTGAACTGTTGGGTTTAAGTTTGATACAGAAACAACACAGAACATCATCAGAATAACACCATGCCAAGAGCAGCACAACCACTATGGTATACTGAAGCATTATGAAACTCATAATGCTTCAGTATACTGAGTCAGTTTAGACAATCTTATGCTCCTGACTTTGTGGGCACAGATTGTGCAGCAGTGCATAAAACGAGGCCACAAAGTCATGGATGAGAGAGTGTAGTTTGGAAACTTTGAGTATCTTTTAGGATGAATTAGAACAGAGACTCTATTCCAGACCTTCTCGTGCAACATCAGTGCCTGACCTCAATAATGAACGTCAAAAATAATCAAAAAGTCTGATTAATATACACTTAAACTTTGAGGGAAACCTCCCTAGAAGAGTTGAACCTTTAATAGTTAGTACAGAGATGTCACTTAACTTTGCTTTAGTTCACTTTATTTTTTACATAATTTTAACACTTTTGAGATCTAGTTAAAATCGCAGCTGAGTTTTAGTTTAGATGTTTGGTTTGAACAACACAACCCAACAAACAACAAAAGTGAACAATTAGAAGTTAAATCAAACAGTTCAGGGCAATGCAAAAATAATTCACTAAAGTTTTATTTGAGAACAGGCTGTCACCTATTGGAGTAACCCGCTGTAATTAATCCAAAAAGAACTTTAGCTTTTAATTAACTTTAAAATTTGCCAGTAAAGTCAGTTTACAAAAGTAACTGCCATCACAACATTTGATTACTCACAAAGATAAAACCTTGCAAAGTTCTCCCACTTATTCACAAATTACTAAATTAAAATGGAGATAAAAAACAGTGTTTTGACGACTGAAGTGTAACAAGACCTATTAGAAGAGGCATTAATCATGGTGGATGGAGTTCATCTAGATGAACCCTGGAAGAAACCGAACTCTCGACTCAAACTTACAGCAGTAGCCAAGAAAAAAAAAAGAGACAGATTTGTCATCTGAACAAAGCCAAGCCCTGTCTGCACTCATGAATTTATTCTTTTAAGCATAGTCTAAGTACATTGTTGTATTTCTACAGACAGCTTCCTCTGGGAGCCTTAAAAGTAGCTCCCATATTGAAATTCAAATGTATAATTTAACAGTTATTGTTTAGCTGTAAGCCAAAGTACTTTATCAGGCCACAAATCAAATCAGAACATCACATGGGTTTGTCGGGGCGCTCCTGTTCCACCAGTTAGTGCCCATTAACCCTTCACTAATCCGACACGCAGTCCGTCTCGTCCTCTCTTCCATATTTCCGCCTCCTGACAAGTCCTTCTTGACAAATTCCTCCTTCTTTCCGTCTCCATTCCCTCAGGTGCTGTATTACCATAATGGCTCCATGTTATGGTGATGTACAAGGCAGCAGTATGGAAATACAACATGCCAAGTCTCACATTATCAGAGCTGAATGCATTAGATGTCATTTGTGTGTGAGCGCGACGGTGCGGTCATTACGTGTTAAACTATTCTGTGAGAAACAAGAGGAGATGAGGGACACAGAGGGAGAAGGAGAGAGAATTTAGGGACTTAGATACTTGTCCAGAAAATGAAAGATGGTTAACAGAGAGATGAAAATTTGAGATGAAAATAGTTTCTTTTTTTCTCCAGTTTTGCATACATCCATACCATGCTGAAAACTGAGTGTTTTTAAAGGCGACTGTGGGTCCATTGGAAGAGTAGTCATCCTGTAAACCTGAGAGTTGTGGGTTTGACTCTAGTTTCCTTGTACCACTTGCTGATGTGCTTCTGGGCAAGTTACCCACTGATCTGCATATAGGTGCACGAATGAAAGTATGATTCGGTGAATGTGGTGCTTGTCTGTATGATTAGAAGATGCTAGATAAATAATTTATTTTATCAGCAGACCTCCATTAAATAATGAAACTGCAAACAAACTGTTTAAAGGTTTTTAATTATCACTAGTTATAAGCAGCTACCAACGCCAAAAAACAATTATCGGTTCAATTTTGGCCCAGTTTTATTATCTAAGACTTCCTGTCTGGGTCTAAATCCTCTTTATTCTGAACTAAAATATATTGCTAATGTTTGCAACATTATTCAAATTTACTAGGATTGAAAACAATCTCTTGATCTTTCGACAAATTCATCAATGGATTATTTTAGAGAGGAAGTTCTCAAAGTTTATGTCCAAATCCAATTTCCAGATGAGGGGTGTGATGAACAAATGTCTTTTTAAAAAATAAAGAAGAAAAAAAAAAAGGCTTTTACACTGTGTTCCAAATTATTATGCAAGTGATATTTTCTCAGATTTTCTTAAATGGTCAATGTCAGTATAATTTTCAAGTCATGAACTGTTACAGTATAAATCAAATTTTACTGATCAAAGTTTAACATTAAGTCCAATTTGCATAGTAATTTGGAACACAGTGTATTCTTGAAGTTGTTTATAACCAAAAGTTAAGACATTTGACCTCAAACTTGATTAACTTTGCTGTGGATATCTCAACAAATAAAGCACCTTTCTAATAATTGAAAATAACCTGAGGTAAAACCTTGAAAAACTGGTACTATAGACAGCATCCTGAAAAGTTACACTGACATGGCCCATATTATTATTCTTTATTTCCTTTCACACATTATTTAAGCTAAAAAAAAAGTCAGACTTACAACTTAAATGTGTTTGTGGTTAATTACTGTTTTTGTATAGTTAAAGATCTACATGCCAGTTATCTGGAGGTAATGTGAGTAAATATAAAGTAGTAGTGTTTAATGTGAGGGGGGAAATAAAATTGTGAAATACAAATTGCGAAAAAATTAAACTGTGAAATAGAAACTCCTCAGTCCATACAGCAATGGCGAATGAGCTCTTGAGATGAAGATTAATATGGCGATTTGTCCAGTGAGGAGGGAAACGTATGAAAAAATGTTCCCTAAGCTGCAGCAACTAGAAACCCCAATAAACCAGGGTGTTTAAAGGCCACTTCTGGCTTGCAATAAAAACTAATCAAGAAACCTATCTTCTTTTTCTGCTTACTTTTTCAAAATGTATCTATATTTGATGCATGGGAAAACATAACAGAGCTCATCCCGCTCTTTTTCTGTGTTTTAGACAAACATCTCTAGCACATTACGACTAAGAAGGTCCATTTTGGGTCGATGAAAAAGAAAACCGATCATCAGCAATCGACCGTCATGCTCTGTTGTTTTGGTCCTCTGATGATCATCATCATCCATTTGGTGCATTTTCATATTGGAGGTGTGGTTTTAAATGCTCTTTGTTTGAAAGAAAGTAATTTCAAAAATTACTAGTGTGCTTTGACAAATAAAAGATTGCTATTTATGATTGGTATTTATTTCCGTTTTACAATTTGAGGATTTTTATGTTGTGTGTCTCCAAAATATATTTGTTATGTAAGTAAAATGTATCCAGGACAAAAACCAAAACAAAATCTTTATTATCTGAGATTAATCCAGACTTTTGAAATGACCTTTGAAAATATCCCAGGACATGTAGCAAGAGATTATCTGATTTGTACAAGTTTTCAAAACCTCAAACCAACAAATGTGTAACATGTGCTCAATGTCCATCATCTTCATTGCCTCCATACTGTTAACTCGTTGGAGCTCAGTACCCCAAGGGTTCTGTCTGACTTGATTTAGTTAAATGATTGAGAAGACTGAAGATCTAAGCAATGCCCAGACTAATGCTGTCTCATTAGTCTGGATAAAGTAAGATGACAGAATAAAAGCTGCAGGAATCAGTGGCATGGTGTATCAAGGACAGGCCTTGAGCAACGTAATCCCAGAAAAGCAGCTGCCATCAAACCTCTGTGCCATCTTACTTCTCTGGAGCATCTGCATGTTGTCGCCATTGGACAAATCCTTGTATCTACATTTTAATATTTTACTTTTCTTTTGAAAATCACATCCGTTAATCACTTTTCATATCCGTCTGTGGTTTCATTGATAAATGCCTAATATCAGAAGGAATTTATATTTAATTTATATTTACAAGAAGTAAGTGATTCCTGATTTCTCTGCAGGAACAGTAAAGTTACTGCAAATCTATTTGGCTAAAAGCGTGTTTATAGTTTTAAGACTCTGGCAGTGCAGGAACAAGATTGTTGGGTCACTTAACGATGCATCTGTTACTGAAATTGGTATTAAATCTGCAGCGTAATCCTGAGGAGGACATGTGTGTCTTATTAGTTTCAACCGTCTCATGTCGATGGATCAGCAGATTGTACAGAGATTTGCAGATTTAGAACTGGCTGCTTGTCTGTAGACTTACTGTAGTATCTATCACAAAGAGCATTATGTATTGACAATGTGAAAATGACTTAGTTTCTCATTTCCACCTGAGTGAAGTTGGGTTCAGCCTCAGCTCTAGACATCAAGTGGCACTCAAGGAAACGGTTCAGTAATGTTGCAAAAAATACCCTATTCAAATATATTAAAAATATGTAAAACCAGATATTTTTCCTATGTTTATAAGAGAACTGGGGATTTTTAACAATATTAAAACTTGTTTGAATTCAAGAATTCAAACAAGTTCCTTTATCTTGCTGAAAAGTTACTTGTAGGTTAGTTTTGCCTTATTTCAAGTGTACTAACATATTTGTGTTAAAAACTGCATAAAAATATACTTTGGATTTTTGCAATGTGATTGTGGCTTACATTCAACTTTTTCACTTTTTGTCATGTTGCAAACACAAACTTCAATATTTTATCAAAGGATTTTACCCAATAGCCAACACTATGTAGTACACAACTGTAATTTTCTTTCTAAAGTCCTATCAGCAAAAGCTTCAGAGGTTTGGTGCATGAGGATTAAAAGATAAGCAGCCAATAGATTCTTGTGTTCCAGAATATAAATGTTACCCTGAGCACAGCATCCCCACAATAAAGCACGATGCTGGCAGCGTTATTTTGCGCAAATGCTTTCTTTTAGCAGGAAAGTTGGTCAGAGTTGATGGGAAGATAGAGTTAAATAGTTTATTTATTTATTTCAAGTTTATTTGATAGGGACAGACACACATCGACATAGACAAACTGAACAAAGCAGCAGTCCCATGTTTGCATCATCGTGCAATAGCAACAGCTAATTCGCAGCACTTGTCCCTAGATGGGCTTTTCAGAAGTACATTTAAGAAAATCAAAATAATAATTCAAAATAGTACAACATAATATTAGCATCTACAAACAGTGAATCATAAAACATTAAAAATGTTCAAGAAACAAAGTGCTTGAAGCAAAGATAAATGTTCACCTTCTTGCAGAACAATGCCTGAACAA
The DNA here is from genome assembly GCA_903066825.1 of Alfaro cultratus. Lineage (NCBI taxonomy): Eukaryota > Metazoa > Chordata > Actinopteri > Cyprinodontiformes > Poeciliidae > Alfaro > Alfaro cultratus. The sequence goes on along the minus strand of CAEFZX010003942.1, from coordinate 11,438 downwards.
ACAGAGCTACAATGGTTTTATAAAAACATATTTTTGTGGCCCAGTCAAAGCTAAAACCTAAATCTAATTGAGACTATGTAATGCTCCTCAATCAATCTGACTGAATATGAACAATTTTGCCAAAACAAATGGGCATAAATCTCCTTTTGTAGATGTGCAGAGCTTGTGCAAACATTCCATATACCTACATATGTAATTGCAGCAGAAGGTGGTTCCACAAAGTACTGGCTGAATACAAATGTGTGGTACATTTTTTTCAAATTTGTATAAAAACCCCCAAAACAAATTCCTTCCACTTTGCAATCATGCACTACTTTGTCTTAATCATAAAGTCAATTCTATTTATTTTTTTTTAGCATTAAAACCATTTATGGATACTTTAGCAAGGCACTGTGCTGGCAAGAATCACAGGTGAAACGGAGAGAGTGGACACTCTAAAGTGTTTCTGTTCAACAATCACAGAAAATTGCTGCCTGGGTCAAAGCAATATGCTCTGATTTCAGCGACCTGCTGTGTTAGTGTGCCCGAATGAACCGAAACAACTGGGAAATTGGCTTATCCGTGTCTTTACAATCAGCAACTTATTCATCCTGTGAACACTATGAAAAAGCCAGTGTTAATCCGGCTCAACACCTCCAAGCTAGGGTGCCTCTCCAGAAGCCATTCTGGGGTGAAGCAAGTTTATTCGCGTGCTGCACTTACCCAGCATGGCGGCGATGGCAAGGGGGTGCTTGCAGCAAAGCAAATGTAAGCATAGGAAGCCAGGGGAGAGTAAGCTTCAGACAGAGATTTTTTATTTATTCACACCTGTGACAGAGACGCAGCTCCAGCCCAGGTGGGTGCTCTAAATAACTCATTGGCTGCATCTGATACCGACTGCGTGAATTTGTGGAAGAGCTTGTGGCTTGGATTAGTGAGATGAACCAATCCAAGCCACAGAAAAAAGAGGAAAAAGACTGTCGTTCAGGCTGAACAAATGTTCAGCCTTTGGTGTTTACTAAAGGAAGCTCACTGATGCATTGTTGTACGCTACCATTCCTTTTTGAAGCCGTCGAGGTAGAATAAAGGTTTAAAGTTGCACATCTCTGACATTGTGGCCTTTGTATTTGCAGATATTTAACTGCATGAGAACAGAGAGCATTGGGCAACATTGGCTTTCTTTTAAAATTCACATTGTGCTCAACTATCAACAGGTGATTTGTTAAAATGTTATGATTTGATAAAAATCAACTATTCTGAATCTGATAGCAGTAGATGGTGCAGAGCAGGATGGATGGTTGAAGCATACTGAGCTCTACTGATGCTTTTCTGTGTGCTATAAGGCACACAAACAGCTTAGCCTTATAGATATAGAAAGTGACAAATGAATACTGCACCATTTAATAAAAACCAAAGGAGATTAACAATATTATTCAGTTAGTGATGACTGAAAAGTGTCTGAAAGTTGCCATAGGAAAGAGCAGCACAGAGCTGTTATAAATAGGCTCCCAGACTCCTCCTCTGATCAGCTTTAGACATAGACTGTGGATAAAAAATAGTTTTTGCATCTTCACATTGCCAGCATTAATAAAATATATTGCGTCAGAAAGGATGTTGCTTTTCTCTTGCTTGTAGTGAGTGTCTGATAACTAGTTTAACTTTTCCACAGAATTGTAACGGGATTTGTGCAAAAATGCTTTTACAAACGTCACATTTTTTTCCACAAAAATCTTACAGTGACACTTTTTGTCTGTGGTTTCCGTTCAAGATGACACTAAACCGAAAACGTTCAAGATGAAGGTCTTGAGCCGTGAGATCACTGGATCAAACGGCAATTTACAGCTCTATCACATTCATAGCAATAGGACAGATGATTCTGTTTACTCTCACTCATTTTTACATAGAGCTGAAAAACAAATAAACAAATAAAAGTGAGGAAAATTAACAGAGCACTGCAGTCCCTGTTATTATTTCAGCTGTTTTCCCTCCATCAGCTTTATTTCTGCACTAGATTCACACAGCAGAGTGCAAGTGTCCCACCATGTCACTCCCCAACACTAGGTGATCAGCCTTTGCTTAACTTTACTTTGTTTTAGTTTGTTTGGACTCACTTCTCTGAAAGCATCTGAATTATATCCTGTAGCTTCGTAATCTTAATCTTTTACACATAGATCTTTAACTCATTTTGACTGGCTGATTGTTTTTATCTACCTTTTTCGTTTCTTATATTTTTGTCAACTCATCCACTGTTCTACAATTAAAATAGAAATCAGGTCAATCAATTAACTTTCTGTGCCTAACCAAATTGCCTCCTTCGTGTTCCTGAGGAGTGTGTTTCCTTCTAAGAATACGTAGCCTATAGTAGAGCGCGGCGGTGTGTTTTCTTAGGCTTTCCTCTGTTCTCCAGCAGGACTTCTGGATGAGTCACGATGAGGATACACGCTGCCCTCCCTCATAAATATAGCAAACCTTAAAGTGCATAAAAATGTTCTGCTTTGAATCTGGACAAAAAAATGAAGAGAAAAACTATGTATGGACATAAATATTACAGCACGTATGTAATGTCTTTGAGATGTGAGGTTTTATTGTGGAGCACCAAGGCTGGTTGCATAGGTTAAACTCGATGCACAGTTTTGAGAGGTGTAAAGGCAAAAAGGTGCATTTGTGGAGGCGCAGAAAAGTTTTTAAGAGGAAGCTCAAAGTTCATAAGAATCGTGGAGATGTGTGCTTTTAAATAAAAGCAAAGAGGTTGGGGCGGGTGGGGGGTATTGTATCCGTGGGCATCGCCTGAAGGCATCACACACACAGAGTGCCAAAGAAAGAGGGAGACAGAGCCGCGTCTGTCACCTATCAATCTTCCCTCTTCTGCTTTTATTTGTTTTACTGTTTTTTCTCCTGTTTACACAAATTTTTCTCCTTCAACCTCTCCGCCTTTCAAAACTCTGCTTACCTGTGTGTGAAAGGATGTTATTATTGCGGTGGAAACTCTAGAGGACGGACATGCATCCCTCAAGATAAAGATGTTTTCTTTTGTCTCCAGGCTACCAAAGTTATTGCTGTCAGTTTTCATTAGTCTTGAAACGCCCGTATAATTCATTCTTGCATGAGCACAGTGTGTGTTTATTAGTGTGTGCTCTCTTTTTCAGGTGCATCTGAGCTCTTGAGTTTGTCAAGGCCTCTCGCAATTCAACAGAAAAGGCGGCGGCTGGGTTTGCAACTTTAAATCTTGCTGATCTGCACTAAAACATGACTCAGAAACACTTGTACAATGTCCAACCTATGAGGAAAAAGAGAAATGTTCATTTATAACCTCTACCCACTCAGTCCCTTCTCCAGCAGCGGCTGTGAAAAAATCGCCAGCTAGTCATTCAGTCAGTCAGTCACAGAGCCACTGCAGTTATCATATTTAGACTCATGTTTCCTGCTGCGTGGGAGGAAAACAGGGATTCAGGAGAAAACCCGTGGGCATTTTTAAAACGGTGTAAATCGTGTGACCAACCTATCCATTCTAAAACCTCACAAATGTGCACTTTCTTGGGCGTGCTGTGGTGGCGGAGGGGATGGCGCGACCCACATTTGGAGGCCTTGAGTCCTCGACGCGGCTGTCGAGGGTTCGACTCCCGGACCTGGCGGCATTTGCCACATGTCTTACCCCCCCTCTCCCTGCCCCATTCCTGTCAGCCTACTGTCAAAATAAGGGACACTAGAGCCCACAAAAAGCCCCCTGGTGGGGAAAAAAAAAAAAGAGTGCACTTTCTTTGTCAGCCATTTATTAACATACTTTCCATATTGACTGCTGCTTAGGTAAGGAGATAACATTTTTGGAGTAGTTTTAATGTGGCTAAAGCAAGATCTAAATGGATGGGACATTATTACACTTTATGTCCTTAATCATTTGTTTTAAGTCTATTTTTGCTGAATTTTGAGTTGTGGTGGGAGACGATCGCAATCATGCAATTAGATCACCTTCAGCAATGAACGATAATGAACACTTTCTATTTTCTGGACATGTGGACAAATTATGATCATTTAAGATGTCTGATATCTAAAAGAATCTGGACAGGATTGTCCAAGAATAACCTCACATTGCAGTTTTAGTAAAGTTTTAATAAGTGGAACAAAAACACAAGTTGTGATGTAGAAAAATGAAAGATTGAAGCCGTTATCTCATTGTCAGTCAGGAGGGCCCAGCTTTCCAGCAATTCACGTTTTTACCTTTTTATACAAAATTGAAGTCTAGAAACCATAACTTCTTATCGTCCTTTTTTTCAGAGTTTTCAAGACTACAGAGGAATCCTAGTTTGGGAGCCACAAGAGAAATGATTTGTTTTCTTGCTGCTTCAAATTCTGCAGCATCACATCTAACATTCGAACCATTGCAGTAACTTCGTCACCCTGTAACAGAGGAAATACCAACACTGTCCTAGAAACTAAGGTGACTTTTCTGTATTTACTTAATCACACTCAAAGCTCACTTGTAAGTTATTCTGAATAAATGTATTTAATTATTGTTATGTGGTAGAGGAGACATAGACTGAGTTGATTTGTGACACCTGCGTGTGTGTGTGCGTGTGTGTGTCTGACTGGAGTCTTGTCCTGGAAGCATCATCCTCTGTTGGGAGGATCTGCTCAGAACGCCGTTTTATGCAGAAAAATAATGCCGTCACTTGCATGTATTTATAATTGGAAGCTCATACGGCGTCACAGAGATCAGTTCACCACTTTCCCCTGGTTTCTAAGGAGCTGCTGGTGTTTGCCTTGTGGGAACGAGGGGGACAGATGGAGGAATCCCTCTCTCACTGCCCACTCCTACTTTAGTTTCCCTCCCTCAGGGGGGGTCTCACATCTCCCTCAGCACAGAGGTATTTCTAAATTAAATAGTATCTAATGAACTGGAAAACCTACCCCTGCTGCTGTCGGTGTGTTCCTGTTTGTGTATTTGTGGAATATGTGCTGGAGAGCAGAATGAGAAAATTAAAGAAAAAAAAAAAACTAGAGCGAGAGATTAAAAGACAGAAGAATTTTCATCGCTGTGTGGTGATTGCACAGCCGGTGTGTGGCATCGTGAAGACTGTGTTCGTTAATTGTATATCTCAGCAGTTCTAATTGCTTTAATTCCCTGTAATTAATCAGTAATTGTAGTGAGGATCCAGGCACAGCTTTTCTCCTCACACGAAAGAACTTTTCAATATGGAGTACATAAATATAGATGAGAGAAAAGAATGTAAGACGATGGTGCGGAGAGAAATAAGAAAGGGGGGGAAAAGATTGTGAGACTGACAGAAAAATACTTTATTTAGCAGTCCTAGAAATCATGCTGTAAACGGAGGAGTCTCATTTCTCATTAATGTATTCTGAATGAAAATGAGAGATTATGGTTAAAAGTGGAGCAGTCCCAGCAGACCTTGCAGCAGTTTCACAAATAAATTCCCTCAACCAAAAGTGGAAAAATGATTTCCACTGAAAGAAAAAAGTATGTTTGAAAAACACCCATTATGATCACAAACCATCTCCAGATCGGTGGTAGTTCATTCTGGGCTCACAGGCGTGTCAATTTCTACTGAGTCTAGCACCAAAACAGGGCACTACCGTTTTACTTTGTCAAAGAGAAAAAAAATGAGACTGAAACGAAACCATCTATAGTTCTGTACAAAATTTATGCTTTACCGTTTTAGTTGATCAATTGATTCATTTGTAACTTCTCATTAATGATGAATAATTTTCCCTAACCCTGCGGTATAAATATGAGGTGACATGCAAACTGTTATGTTGGAGGATCTGTGATGCTGTGGGCCTGTTTTACTTTTAAAAAAGAGCATAATAAGCTCTTTGAAATGCTGAGAAGTCTTAAACTTTAGTGACATCTGCCAAAAAAAGAAAAAGTGGGTCATAATTGGATCTTTCTGCAGGATAATGATCTAAAATATTTGGTCTAATGTACACAGGAAGACATGAAATCCTACAGAAAAAACACTTTAAGGTGAGTTGAAGAAACGAGAGCATAAAAGAGGACGATCGGGATTGTGCAATGTTCAAGGATTCCTCCCTCTATTTGCTCCAGGGATGGTGAGACTAATGATGTGGTTTCTGGGAAAAAATTCAAAACACAACAGAGAGGGAGGATCAAACATTCACTGCAAGATTTGTTTTCATGGATGTAAAGACGTGGCATCTAGGTGACTCTCTGGCTCACTTTTCTGTACTTGAAGAACCAGTTCAGTTGTAAGAAAGGCGCAGGAAGGGTGTGGCACCTGTTCCCAGGGAGTTCCCGGCCAGTCGGTCCACCAGAGGGTGAGACCGACCGGAGAATCCCTCCTACTCATCATATTGCTGCAAGGTAATCCCTCTTCGTCTCTCTCACCACCTCCTCCTCCTCCCCAGCTCTTCCTCGCTCACCCTGTCCCCCTCATTAATTCCTAATTAAGACAGCAGCCCGCCCACCCACACACCCCCTCATTGCAAATATTGCACATAAATGCTTTCTCTGGTCAGACTTTTTCATTTACAGAGATTTGAGCTGAGGGTAGCAGACTCAATGAGATGTGTGAGTGTGTGTGCGTGTGTTTGTAAATGTTGTATAATGATTCCTGCTCTGTCCCTTTCCCCCCAGCCCTGGATGAAAGCAAACCTTTGTCATTCTTGATCGTTTTCTAAATGAGAGTTGGTGGCTGGTCTTCGGCGACCTGCTGCTCCCCTCCCTCCCCTTCCGTTTTCTGTCTGCCGTCCCCACCGCCACCCACACCCCACCTCATAAACGTCGCCGGCTCGCTCATAACAAGCCGGATTCTCATAGATCTCCATCAATTTGTGTCACACTAGGGATTCCCTGAACAAAGATGCCTTTTCCCACATCAACCCACAGCATCTATGCATTATTAAGGTTGGAAAAACAGGCTGCAAAGTGTCTGCCACAGCTTTGGTTGCACAGCTAAAAGATACAAAGCACAGAGGACAGAAAGACGAGGCAGAAAACAAAAACAAAGGGATACTGATGATAAAAAGCTAACATTTTAAATGCCGACTTGGCCGGGCATTCCTTTGCATCTTTGTGACTGCTAAGCAGAAATCCTGTTCTGACGCCCTCTTTACTGTGTTTGTTCATTAAAGAGATTTCCCAAGATACATCTCAGTAGCTCACATCGATGTGCGTGGCGAGGCCTGCGCTGATTCCTAAATGGCAGCACAACACTATTAAAATGCCTCCACATTGAATATAGGGCGTTTAAGTATAATTGTATTCAACTCTCGAGAGCTGTCAAATGGCATTCTGTTCTGTGCTGCTTGTTTCTACAGACACAGCTGATACTTTTGTTTACCATACACAAAGAATCTCACAACTAAACAGTTTTTGCCTAAAAAATTCCTTTTGGCTAAAATAATTGCCTTTCAAACCAATGTTTAATGTCATGCTCTTTAAGGGGGAAAAACATCCTAAATTATTTTAGGCAGAATTAGATATTTCTGGCACGTTTATAAACTGGACAATCAGTGCAGCCATGGGCCTTAATTAAAGGTGGGCAACACAGAGAGGCCCCAATGACAAAAGGCTGAGGAATTTGCCAGGCGGGCGAATGCGTCACAGGGTATTTAGCTGCTAATGAGTTTCATTTAACCGCAGCAAAGAAAGGTCAGGGAGCTCAGTGTGGGTTCATGTGCAATAAAATACCTGTATGGATTAATTTTTAACAATGCAGGTAAGCCAGGATTGATAACAAAACCAGAAAGGGCAGCAGACCAAATTGGACCATATGAAAACATGACAAAGATAGGATCTACATGGAAGTGTTCCTAAGTGTAAAGGGGGCTGACGATCAATCCACCTGTTTCTGCACACCAGCTCCTTCGTAAAGCATGACAACATGAGTGCAGTTTCTTCATACTTCGATATACTAAAACCTAAACTGAAAAGTAATTTTCTTTATCTTGAGGTTTCCTTTAAAGGAAATGACTGTTCAACAATGTTTGAAACAGAAAGAAAGCTTTGGTTGTATAAACTCGAAACATCAGATTGGATCTGTAGAAGAATAAATTCTTTACCACTTTAAGAAATTGCGTAGTTTTATGCTGTACATCTACTATCAATATAAAAACACATAACTCTATTTTATGTGTAAATGTTATTGTAAAGATGACCTGGTCTGTTTCAAGATGTAAAAGGATTTCAGTCTTATAGCACAGAGTCCACTATGCCAATATTAAATTAAAAAAAAGATATTGCCAAGGTGATTTGTTTTTAAAGATTGAGAATGTCAACATTATTGTTATTCTACAACAGTATGGAGGATTAAAGGGACCAAATTAAGTAAATAAATATGTCATTAAATAATGAGATAAATGTTTAAATACTGAAATTTATTTTATGGAAAGTTATTTTAAATGTGTCATCAAATCATTCAAATGCAAACTTATAGTTGATGATGTATTTAATTATTTCATGGTTCCTGTTTCTGGGGCATCATCATGAAATAATTGTAATTATAAGGGTCACCCATAAAGGGTCAAGGGTCAGGGCTGTGTGCGGGATCTGTTGAATCTTTATAGTTTAGCCTCATTTAGTTTAAATCTTATTGTATTGGAGGATTTGCACAATCTTCATGAGCTTGACTTTACAATTAGCAGACAACATAAAAGATTGTCATCCAGGGTATGTGTCAGGTAATTAGCATTCAATCAATTCTTTTAAGAACCTCATGGTCTTCAAAGAATGAGGTAAAACTACTAGTTGAATTCATAGTGCAGGATTTCCCTTGTGTGGGGGTTGAAGGACACAGCTGACTAATTCAGTATTCGCATAAAAACACAATTTTATTCACAATCAGATATGCAAAGAAAATGTTCCCTGTAGTGCTGTAATAGAGAAGGAAATTGAACTAAAAAAGAGCTAAAACAGATTCTCTCACGTCTATGTTTAGGCACAAGCTAGATGCCTTTATCTTTGAAAAGAAGTTGCTTTCAAGGTTTCTGGAAACTTGCAGATAAGTTGGCAATACCATAAACACCTTGGCCAGATCTTACAGCTCAAATATCCACAGCGTCCCAGAAGAGCTGCTATCACAGCTAAAATGCTGGTTGTTAATTTTCACGAGGTTCAAAGCTAAAAGTTTTTGAGTAAGGAAAACAAGTTTTTCTGTGAGATTTCTCAACACAATTAACTAGAACTGCATCAAAAATATATCATAAGCCAAATTATCAAAGAAACATATCACAACAGAGTAAACATGTAGGATTTAGCCTAGGATTTTATCAAACCGTTAGCAATGTGTGTCTTTATTGAAGACTGTGGGTGTTTGTCAAATACACCACTCTAAAAAAAATAAACTAGTGGCTACATGTAGATTACATCTTTTTAGATTTTTTTTGTCACACATAAATATTAAGAGCTTTCTCCAGCTGGACAGAAACAAAACTGAAGTTATTATTTTTGGACCTAAAGAGGAGCGATCTAGAGTCAATGCACAGCTTCAGTTATTACAACTAAAACCTAGCAATCAGGCCCGAAACCTGGGAATAGTGATGGACTCTGACCTGAACCTTCAGAGCCACATTAAGACGGTCACAAAGTTGGCCTTCTATCACCTGATGAACATCTCCAGGATTAGAGGACTTATGTCTCAGCAAGAGCTAGAGAAACTCATCCATGCGTTTATCTTTAGTCACATTGATTATTGCAACAGCGTCTTCACAAGTCTGCCTAACAAATCAATCAAACAAACAGCTGCAGCTGATCCGGAACGCTGCTGCTCGCGTTCTCACTAAAACCAGGAAGATAGAGCACATAACAGCAGTTTTAAAGTCCCTCCACTGGCTCCCTGTAGCTCAAAGAATAGACTTTAAAATACTGTTGTTAGTTTATAAATCACTGAATGGCTTAGCACCAAAATACATTAAAGATCTGCTGCTGTTGTATCAACCTTCCAGACCTCTCAGGTCTTCTGGTTCTGGTCTGCTCTGCATCCCCAGAACCAAACAAGGAGAAGCAGCATTCAGCTTCTATGCACCACAAATCTGGAACAAACTTCCAGAAAACTGTAAAACAGCTGAAACACTGAGTTCCTTTAAATCTCGACTAAAAACCCACCTGTTTAGAATTGTATTTGAAACGTAATCAATTACAAATTTAATGATGGAACTTGACTTAATGTAATATTTTGATTGTTGATTCTATGTTGCATGACTTTGTGTTTTTGTTTGTTATGATGTAAAGCACTTTGAAATGCCTTGCTGCTGAAATGTGCTATACAAATAAAATTTGATTGATTGATTGATTGATTGATTGATTGATTGATTGATTAAAAACAAGCCTAAGTGAACTCCATTCTTTCAAGACCATAAAGTATTCTATAGAAGTCATGCTCAATTGTGGAGATCACTGTTTATTTCACATGTTCTCTGGCATATCAATACACACACGGCCACATGTGCATGATGAGATTCAGGGGTTATATTGGAAAATGAATGCGTGTGTGTGTGTGTGTGTGTGTGTGTGTGTGTGTGTGTGTGTGTGTGTGTGTGTGTGTGCGTGTGGGGAGGAGGGTTCTTAGAAAGCTTGTTCCCAACATTTGACATGTTACCAGTTTTGAAGTCTTTCAGACTTCAGGGCATTCTATGGGTAAATATATTTGACAGCCTTTGCCTGTGCATTGCTTTCCTTTATTTTATAACAAATGCATATGAGATAGACGCTTAGTCATCCGTAATTCCTATATTAACACACCAGCAATCCCCAGAGCGCCAACTTTAATGCTTTCTCTTTATTAGTATCAACCCATAATAATATATCATATTAAAAATTGAATGGATGTGTTATTAAATGGATTAAAATGCCATGGTCCTTTGTTTTAAGAATAATGTAAGATTAAGCTTTCATTATCCCTCTGAGACAGGAAAACCATTCAAATGATCTAAGTTAAGCAAATGCTGTTGATGAGAGACAAAAGATCTGCACATAAAGGCCAATTGGAACTCATTTCAAGAAGTTATTGTTGATAATTTATTATTCTTCTTATTCCTGTTATTATTTATTGGCTTATGTTTATTGTAATTCTCAAAAACACAGTGTTGTGCGTTACTGACCACGGACCACTATTCTCAGTAACGAGTAATCTAACGCGTTGCTATTTTAAATTCAGTAATCATATTAAAGTTACTTTCCCCAAATCACTGTGCGTTACTTTTGTGTCACTCATTTAATTTTATTTCCTCTATGAGTCTCGGGGAGTGACGTCCGGACAATTCAGTCACCTTATCACCATCTGTGATAGTACTCCGCGACAGAAATGTAAACAATGGAGGAAGGAGACAGGTACGCATTTAATAGCTGGAAATACAGGAACTATTTTGAGTTTCTGTCAGCGAAGGACAACAACATAAAGGTTCGCTGTACTCTCTGTGCTGGTCAGAAAGTCCTATCCGCCTTCAAAAACACGACCTCAAATTTAAGGAAACATTTGGAGTCGCAG
>CAEFZX010003940.1:0-75216 GCA_903066825.1 Alfaro cultratus | reverse complement strand
ATATATATATATATATATATATAAATAAATACACGAGTCAGTTTTTTGTATTTAGTCCCTTTAGTTGTACATTAGCAGGAAACTGCTTGGTGGATTTAAAGAGGCTAACTGGTCTGTTGGTTTAAAGTAAGCCAGCGCAGATGAGCAGAAACAGAAGTAGTGAAATTTAAGGACAATATCGTCTTTGTGACCAACATGTGGTTTCATGGCCATTAGTAGCATTAACGCGATTTTTTTGCACTGTCATTGTAGTCAAAATGTTATGACTCCACTGTACTGACGGGGAGAAAAGTCTGTGCTTTATTGGCGACCAAGGGGAGACAAACTGACATGGGGGGGGGCTTTAGTTCATAAAAAATTGCAGATGCTTTTTAAAAATCAACATTGCACCAGTAAGTGAATTAACCTCTATGTTTGATTATGCAGATAATCAGGGTGCAGTCCCCAGATGGGATGAAGAAAATCCCTTCCACCAAGAGGGAGACAGCGGCTACTTTTTTGAAAAAGGTACAGAGTGCAGATATAAAACAATCACATGTGTAGTGTGCTTTACTCTTCCAAGTCAAAAAAGAGATGAGCCCTTATTTGTTTTTTCTCATCTACAACAAGCCAGTGTGATTTTAAACTACCCTTCATTTCTTTCCAGTCAGCCAAACTGCATTTATTTATAGCATAAATTACAATTACTCCTTTTGCTGCAAAAGAATCCAACTTTTAACAGGGTTGCTGTTGTAATATTTGTTTGATTCAAAACATAGACCTGAACATAAGAGTGAACACTTGCTACGTTTATTAAGATTTAAGTAAGCATAGTGAGTAGAATATAGCTTTTCGGCTCTTTATTAAATAATACAGAGAGTAACAAGCTGATATTGCACAATTAATAAACGGGGATATTTGCAGCTGTTAGCGGACATGCTTCTTGTGTCTTACAACCAATGTAGTTTTATTTCTAAGCATGACCTTATTGATAGTAATGGGTGGACGTTCTTTAGGTTCCGCTTTCACAGCAACAAGTGGGGCAGGAGCACAGCTGATTTACACTATCAGCTGTGCTCCTGCTGGATGGATAATTTTATTGGCTTTAAAAGGGGAGTTTTCTATTTTAAACCTAGGTATTTAGCATTAACATGCAACAGCACACAGCAGTTTGTCTACCCAAAGAGAAAACCAAGCAAAAACCAGTTCTGGATTAATGTTCATCTTTTCACCAGCTCATTTTGGTTAATAAACTATTTCAGTTTCATTTACTCTATTGTCGTACATCATTTTGGTTAATTATTTACAGAGATGAACAGAAAAATCTGGATTTATATTACAGTTTATTTGCGGATTATGGGTTTGAGTAATGTTTGGGCCAAAATATGACAGATTATAACCACTGATCAAATCATAGAAAATGAGAAACGTCCTGCTGATAGCTATAACTTATTGGGATCATATGATCACATTACTGAACATTTTACTGTGAGTAGTTGGTAAAAATATCATGGTGAATCGTCGATGGTCATAGCAGTGATAAATCATGACCACCGATTCCCGGCCCGGGGTCTTTCTGCACGGAGTTTTCATGTTCTCCCTTTGCATGCGTGGGTTCTCTCTGGGTACTCCTGCTTCCTCCCACAGTCCTAAAACATGACTGTCAGATAAATTGGTCTCTCTAAATTCTCCCTAGGTGTGTGTGTGTGCATGGTTGTTTGTAATGTCTGTCTCTGTGTTGCCCTGCGACAGACTGGCGACCTGTCCAGGGTGACCCCGCCTCTCGCCCGGAGCGTTAGCTGGAGATAGGAACCAGCACCTCCCGACCCCATTAGGGACAAGGGTGTTAGAAAATGGATGGATGGATGGATAATTTAAAAAGTTATGTTTATCAGTTTGCTACAGAGCTGTTATTCCCATGTGTGTAATTGAATTTATAATTTACTTTTGCACTACTTTTTCACTACTTTGGCACTAAGAAGGCGATTCTTAAAGAAGTTGTCCAAGGATGAAAAGGCCAAGTATGATCTCTTAACAGTTACGTGACATAAATATGAAACATGCTAACAAGATTTGGTCGGGAAAGCTTACAGCAACTGTTCTCTTCTTGTTTTACTCAAATCCTTCTCTAACATGATGGTCGGGTTTAAAAGAAAGACAAATAGAAGATCTAAAGCCTGGTGCAACCAGCTTTTTAAGATTTTTTTAAAAACCCACAGTATGAAACTTTAATCCAAACAGATTGTGTTTAGCTGGAAATGTAAACAAATGTTTAATGTGTCAGATGAGACTGTTGCTTTCAGCCTTCTTAAGAAAGCTGGTGGCGATAACGTAAGCAACAGAGCCAGATCTCATGTAGCCTGGCCTTGACTTTCCTACGCAATTCTACTTGATTCTCATCTGCCTTCACTGCTCCGTCTGAACTTTCTCCCATTGTAGTGAATTTCGCTGGTAGAATTTCTGAAAACAGAAGGAGAAATTGTGAACAATGACGTTGATTTTTTTGCGTTGCTTTGGAATTGTAGTCTGTAGTTTTAGCAATGCTAGCAGAGAAAGTGAACGAAGTCCATGTTGGCCACACTCTCAAATATTGATTTAACGTTAACAGCCGCTTCGTTCGGCTCGGCACTTCTCTCTCTTCACAGTGGAGGATGGTTGTTTACAGCTCAAGCAGTTTTCTTTAAGCTTTAATAGCGTCCAAATGGCGTATTGCATATGTCACTGGTAAATGTTAGCGATTGGATAAAATTAAAAACCTCAATAGGTGGTCAATGGGTGTGATCCTTGCACAAATAATTTTTTTTTATTGTTTTTTGCAAACACAGATTAAATTTTTATCACAAAGATAAAACCCAACAAAGAAAAAGTATTGAAGAAACACCACTTGTTTTCTTTTCTGGTATTTTTTGTATTTGCTTGTTGTTGTTTTTTTTCTTAAAGCAGGAAGCCTCAAAGCAGCTCTGTCCTGCACCGCTCCTCTAAGCTCTACAGGCTTCCAGTACTGACAAGTACCTTGTGGGGAAAAATTTCCACTCTCTGTGCTGAATATTTCCACACTTTTCATCACAGTGGTTGGACAGGCTTTTTCTTCTTTCTTTCTCTTTTTTTTTTTTCTTTCTTTTTTTTTTTTTTTTTTTTAGCTCAGACATGACTCAGACATGACTTATTTGGCCCTGAATCTGGGTTTGGTTGTTTCTCATTTTCCTTTTTTAAACTTCTCTCCAAAGCACCTAGTTGAATAATTATATTTGCGTTTGAAGCATTAGCTTTGTAAAACCTAAAATAGATCAAGATGTTGCAGAGCGTTGCTGCAGCGCCTCATCAAAAATGCATGTATCTGGGATACAGCAGGACGGAGTAGCCTTCAGATCGATGGGAGGAACGGGTTTCAGTTTCTGCCAATCCGCTGCCAGATAAAACAAAACCGAACCTGTGAATGTGAAGCAGAGCAGAGACAGTTGACTGTCTGCACACTTTCTCGTAAAGATATTCAAATTGATTGTAAAAGCTTCTAATTAACTCATAATACATGTCAGGGCAGTTTAAAGTGTCAATTTGGGTGTTTCTTGAAGTGATTTTTAGAAAAACTTCTGTGTCAAAGGTTCATCAGCTGTCATACATCAGTAATTCCTAAATAATCATCATCCAGTCGGCCTCCGCCTGACTTTCTGCTGTTCTACCTGTAATAGGATATACAGCAGGCCCTCCTGCGCTCTGAGCTTCCTGTAGCTTGATTGGATCAGAGCGGAGCGACTATTAACCAGCTGAGTGGCTCTCATCCCAGGAAGCTTTCTGCTAATCTGCTTCAAATGAGTGGCTGATGTTTAGCCTTTACAGAACTGGTGGAATGATTTATTATTGTTCAGAAAACGTAGAGCGTGTCAAACTCAAAGCCCGGGGGCCAAATCTGTCACACCATAAGTTTTTATGTGGCCCTCTAGACTCTAGAACAAAAGTCAGCAACAAGGTTTTCCATAAAATGTTGGGTGACCTTTTGAAAAAAAGATATAGATAAATATGTAATTTTGTTGTCATTTTTTAAAGAAACACTTTTATTTCTTTTTTGGGGGTTTAAATTAAAGTAAAATGTAAAAAATAAGGTTGAGTAAATTTTTTTCCTGTGAGATCTCGATATTTGTGGAAGATGTTGTGGACAAAAACCCTCCTAATTTAAAACCTAAAAAACAAAAAATTCAATATAATAAACATTCAATTCAATGCAATTATTGCACGACAAAGAAGGAAAAACCTTGTAATTGCTGCTACATTTTAAACATTAGTTGATCCTATATCATTACACGGTGTATAAAAGTATTAAGAGCCATTGTGGTAGGTTCAAAGTGATACTTGTGGCTCGGGATTTTTAGTTTCCAGACCCCTGCTGTAGAAGCCTGCATCAGTAGAACACTGAGGATAACAATTAGGTTTTAAATATTGGTTTATCATCAGTGAAATCAAAGCTATTTTTATCCACATTCTGCCAAATTACATAAGTGCGAAAAGATTTTCAATATTCTCTATCTTTAAGAAGTGCTCATCAAATTAAGGAATGGTTATTTATTAATATTTTAACAGATTAATGGGTAGGTTTATCAATACATTCTGCCACAAACGGCCCTTTGAGTCATTCATGATCTTGATGTGGCGAAAATGAAAATGAGTTTGACACCTGTGTTTTAGAAGATGAGACTTCAAAAATGTGGACATTTTATATGTATGTAATAACAGATATCGTCTCCCACAGGTGGCCAAAGAGTTTGGGTTCAATTCCAACGGGTTCTCTGTTTATGTAAACCGCAACAAGACCGGAGAGGTTCTGTCCCAGAACAAATCCCTCAACCTGCTAAAGATCAAGTAAGTTCAAGGAAACTAAAGATTGAGAGAGTTTTCGTCTCTCAGTTCAGCTCAAGTTATTGAAAGATTTCTCCTCTAAAATGCCAGCATTAACAAATTTGACGATTGTTTTTCTTCTGAATTGTTTTACAGAAGAAAACAATGCATCAGTATACATTTAGTTTCAAGAACTAACAGAGTTCACGTGAATAAATAGAAAAATAAAAATGTAGCAATTAAACCAAATAATAAAGGTCTGGCTATTTTATGAGCATGAATTTGGCACATTGAGGCTGCAGAATATGTTTAATATATTCTGCAACCCTATTTACTTTCCTTTTTAAAAAGGTTTGTAGAGTTTATATCGTAATCTTCAGATAAACTTTATTTTTATTACATTTTTACGTTAGTAAAAAAGTACAGGAACCCACTGTTTGTCATGAAATTATATTTGCGAATGTTGTGGAAAACGTTTTTAAATGTTGCTGTTTTTTTATTATTCTTTCCCTCTTTCAATGTTATTAAATCCCTTTTTTTGCTACAGGCATGGGGACATGTTGTTTCTGTTCCCCTCTGCATCCTCCGCTTCTTCTTCAGGGGAGGTAATGGACACGGCGACCCCACACACATCTTCATCCCTGCCATCTCTCTCGTCCTCTTCTTCATCCTCGTCTTCGTCCTCGTTGATCCCTCGGTCCTCCTCGGCACCACAGGTACAGGAGGATCAGATCGATCAGTATCTGGCCAAACAAGACGGCAAGATCTACAGGAACAGAGACCCACAGCTGTAAGACCGAAAGCTGACCGGCTGCAAACATTTAAACCAAAAGCAGAAGTGGGGAAACTTCATAAATCTTGATTCTTCTTCCAGATGTCGTCATGGTGCCCTTGGAAAATGTGTGCACTGTGTACCGCTAGAGGTAATTTTCTTTTATACCAGTTCCCTGAACCTGATGGGATCAAATGTTAACATGACTAACCCTGAAGGATTCGGTTTCTATCTTTCCAGCCTTTTGACGAAGACTACCTGAACCACCTTGACCCACCGGTGAAGCACATGTCATTCCACGCGTACCTTCGCAAGCTGACCGGTGGAGCTGACAAGTGAGAAGTTTGTTGTTTTTTTCATTTTACCAGCAAAAATGTTCATGATCTCCACTTGAGAGAACAAATCTGTCCTGATCTCCCGCAGAGGGAAGTTTGCAGCTTTGGAGAACATCAGCTGTAAGATAAAGTCGGGATGTGAGGGTCATCCTCCCTGGCCTGAAGGGATTTGCACCAAGTGCCAGCCCAGTGCCATCACTCTGAACAGACAGGTGTGCCACCCCACCCAGTGCCAAAAAGGATCCTCTGTACATTTTTATGGAACATTATTGGATGTCTTGATCAGGTCTTCTTGTTACCTGATGCTTAATAATCTTTTAAGTTTAGTTAAATCTAAATGTTTGCAAGCAACGCATTAAATTCAGCAACAGTTGTGACTCATGAGTAATCCAGTAAAATTTGTCAGTAACAAATTGGACTGGATGGTAAATTGTCCCAGAAATTGTTTCAGTAAATGTTGTTTCAAGTAATACATATATGGTAGCTTAGTAGTGCAAGTTTGCTTTATTAAAGACTAATAAACTTTTGATTTTGTACAGAGCCCTTCACACTGCAACTGGAAGGTATTTTAAAGTAAAAAACAACAAAAAACAATAAATCAAACAGAAATAAAAATACACACCCAACCAAAACAATGAATGAAATGGATTATGAAGTCTGGATTATAAATGTATTATAAACAAAAACGCCCTTTAATAAAATATTACTAATCAGAATACAAAATTATCAAACTTACTTTGATTTATTATGGGATTAATTAATTAATTCTTATTGCAACAGGCTTAATCACAAGTTCTTTAATGTTGTCGGGAAAATGTTATTATTGTTATTATTTTTTTTAAATTTGAGTCTTTCCCATTTCAAACAAAAGCAAGTACATTTCTTATGTTTTGCTAAAGTAGCAGAAAAAAATATTATTGTGGCAGCATAATTTATTTGTTATATTTCCTTCTTGCCTAAAATGCAACAGTGTAGCTGTAAAGCTCTGGCTTTAAAGTAGAGGAGCCCAAATAAAATCCTTAAATTAACATTTATTGCTATTTCTTTTAATGTAGTATCTGAATTAAAGACATTAAACACAGCAGTGAGTCATCATTCATTCAACAGAAACATACTGATGTTAAGAAATGGGTGAGCTGCATTTCAACCATTTGTCTCCATACCTCCACATTCTCCCAGACTCTTATCATCTTGTTGGTCTTTTTCATATTTGAGGTTCAATTTACCATCTGCGGATGAAAATCCTATGCCCCGAGTGACCCCAAAAGGTCAATTATCCATAATAAATTGATTATTCAGAAAACAGGTGGAGCTACCATCAGTTGAATTTGGTCCACACATTAAACATGCTGAGGTGAGTGAATATTCATCAGTGCAGACAGCATCTACATGATGTAGCATGAGAAAGTTTGTTGAGTCATTTCGGTGAGTATCATTTTAGAAGATTTGGCACACTTTTGTTGTACTTAGGAGCTGTGAGCGTTTGGACATTATTTGATATATCTAAAAGGCTGTTGAAGCCTGATGTAACTGAAGATCAAATTGTGTGTGTTAGTGTTTGGCAAATAGAAAGCTGATTCTGGAGAGCATCTTCCAATACCCAATAAACGCAGGGCAGATACACAATACTGTGAGGGGTGTATAAAGATGGCATCACTTCACAGATTATAAAACTAGGTCCAACCTTTGAGAGGCTCTAAAATAATGTTAGGCAGATATTTAAACCCCAGTGCAAATGCAACCCTTAAAGGAATTCTCTCTTCTCTGAATGTCTGTTCCAGAAATACAGACATGTAGACAACATCATGTTTGAGAACCACACCATCGCCGACCGATTCCTGGACTTCTGGAGGAAAACTGGCAGTCAGAGGATGGGCTACCTATACGGCCGGTACACCGAGCACACAGACATCCCACTGGGCATCAGAGCTGAGGTGGCGGCCATCTATGAGCCCCCGCAGGTGAAAGTCTCACCCAATACATCTTACCTATTATATAAATTTGCCTTTCAGTAGGTTTAACTTTGCTTTCGTTTTGTTTCAGAGTGCGACCCAGAACAGTTTGGAACTGTTGGAGGATCCCAAAGCTGCAGCTGTAGATGAAATTGCTGCCAAACTGGGGCTCTGCAAGGTGGGTCTGTTTTTCCTGCAGCAGGTCTGTGTCTGAAAGCGTTGCTCTCAGAGCTCAAGGCAGATTTATGCTTTCTCTAAATGGGTTAAATGTCACAAACAGTGAAGACTTTAACCTGCTGAATCACATGCTTATTCCTCCAAAACAGTAAACCTGGCTGATGTGTTGGGAAGCTGCAGTTGCAACATTTATCTCCCTTGTATTTCAGAGTTCCTGCACACAATGTGATTTAAATTTATGCACTGACGATGAGGAATTTTTATGCAGCTTAATAGACTGAAGCTGTGGATGTTTTTTGTCTGCGTCAATAACTTGAGTCAGTTTGGTAACATATTGCTCAAACTCGAAAAGTGCAACAGAAATGTGATTCTTTTCATACTTGAATATCTTTTGTTAGTTTAGTTTATCAAAACTAAGGTAATGTTATAGTTTTTTCTCTGTGTTTTGTAGGTGGGCTGGATCTTCACTGATCTGTTGTCTGAGGACACAAGGATAGGAACTGTCCGCTACTCAAGAAACCAGGTGAGAATGGGCCCAAGTTAAAGGTGGTCTGAGTGTCGGACTGATGCTGCTGTTTCCTGTTTGATCAAAATGTTCTCATACATCCGACAGGACTCGTTTTACCTGAGCGCTGAGGAGTGCATCACGTCCGGATATTTCCAGAACCAACATTCAAACCCCTGCAGGCTGTCTCGAGACGGGTACTTTGGATCCAAGTTTGTGACCGTTGTTGCTACAGGTTAGATTATCTTTATTCATCGTCCTAACTTTTCCTTTAAATAATATATAAATCCTACCATTTTTTTCAACTTTGCTATATTTGAGTATGACAAAAAAGTGAATATGTGGATTGCTGCTAATTAATGACAGGTTATAGAAACGTTAAAGCTAGGTCAGTCAAAGATGGATTATTATTTATCATTTTACACAATATGATTTCACCATTTAGTACTGATGTTGATGGCCATGAAAATGCTGTAAATGTAAACTGCTCATCCCAGTTTCTTACTCTTCTTGTCAGATATGACTCAACAAGCAGAGCAGATCAATTTATTATAAATTTTTTTTAGAAACATTTCTAAGCCTTCTGTTGAGTAACTTTGTTATCTTTTGGACTCACTTCTCCCTCTGCAACATTTTCCATTTGGTTTCTTTTAGCTACTTCTTTATGCTGAGAAAAGCTGAAAGTTGGCTCTGATTGTTTCACATATTTGGCACATTTTTAGTCTTACTCTGTTTTGCTTTATAAACTCGCTTAGCCGATCTTATCCTAAGCTAACGATTGATGGTTCACAGAAAATTAAAGTAGTAATAAATGTCCTGAAGAGTTATTTAAAATTACTTCCCCCAGTGGAAATTAACCTTCAATAGCTTTGAACTACAGTGTTTTGATCATGGATAAAGAATAAAGAATTAACTCAAACATGCAGAATAAAGTTAGTCCAGAGCCAGCAGTGAGCTCATCTGTCGTCTGTTTGAATGAACCACTGGGAACAAACCTGCATCGTGATAATTACCTAGATTTTGTGTCTAGTAATACAATGTGTATACATTTTCTTCTTTTTCTGTATCCAAAACATTATTATTATTATTATTATTATTTTTTGCTAAGTTACAGCTGAAAAGCTTTTAGATAAAGGAGTGATCAACCTTTTTGCAACATGCTGGTTTTGGTCTGGTGTTTTTGCTTGTATTTAAAAAAAAATGTAAAAAATTGGCTTTGATGAAATTTGAATCTTATGGTTTTGAGTAAGGAGAATTACAAATGTTTGGTAGCACTTCTGAAAATATTGACCTTTCTTTATATGCTTGTTCTGTTTGCAGGTGGTCCAGATAATCAGGTGCACTTTGAAGGTTACCAGGTGTCCAATCAGTGCATGGCTCTGGTGAGAGACGAGTGCCTGCTGCCCTGCAAAGACGCTCCTGAGCTCGGCTATGCCAAGGAGTCCAGCCCTGAGCAGTACGTACCAGACGTCTTCTACAAGGTGAGACTCATCAATCGGTGCCAAGCAAACCACTGCAGAAGACTTGGTAGAATTTGTTTTATTTCAGATGATAAATTTGTTTCCGTTTATCTTTCTTTTTTTCCCAACAGGACAAAGATAAATTTGGGAACGATGTCACATTTCTAGCTCGACCTCTTCCTGTTGAGTACCTTATCATAGATGTGAGTTTGACACTGTTCTGTTTCTCACTTTGTGTTTGTGTTATTGTTTTATGTATATTACTGCAGGTCTTTGACATGATTTAAATAAATGTATTTTCTTTAGATAACCACAACTTTCCCAAAGGACCCTCAGTACACCTTCACCTCCACACAACGCTTCCCAATTGAAAACCGCGACATCCTTGGAGAGACACAAGTGAGTGCTTTCTGCTTTCTCAACCAGTTCTGATGTCTGGTGACTTCATCTCATGAAACGTTAAAAAACTGTAGAAGGAAACTTCTTAGTGAATTTGAATGTTCGCTTGCAGGACTTTCACAGTTTAGCCACGTACCTGTCCCAGTGCTCCTCCGCGTCATTCCTGGACATCGTGTCAGACTTCCATCTGCTCCTCTTCCTTGTCACCAACGAAGTCATGCCTCTGAGGGTGAGTCGATGCTCCAACGCTCAATCACTCCTCCCGTTTTCCAGCTGTTTTTATTTTGTAATGTGGGGCTTGGATGAAGCCAGATTTTCCTCTCATCTGGAAATCACTCCATTAGCATCTTTAGGGTAATTTGGAAAAACTTTAGGAAAATATGCAATAAAACATTTTATCACATTTGCATGTCCTGTTGGAAACTCAAAGAGAAGTACATAAAAGTCTTTTTTTTTTTCTGGTGTTCTGAATCACTGACAATAAGTTTTTTATTTGTATTGCAGGACAGTATTGGCCTTCTTCTGGACGCAGTGAAGACGTCCAATGAGGAGCTGGCACAGACCTGGAAGAAGTCTGAGCAGTGGGCCACCATAGAGCAGCTTTGCAGTAAGTTGCATCAACATTTACTAAATATGCTTCTTTTCTCTTCTACTCATTCTTTTTAATGTTAAATTCACTGTTCATATGGCTTGAAATCGCTTAAAAATGTTTGAGTTTCAATTAAGTGTTTTCAAGGTTTGGAAAGTTCTTGGTTTCTGTATAAAGTTCTTGAAAGTGCTTGGTATTCAAACTGCACATTTTTGTCAAAAAGTCTAACCTATAGTTTCACTAAAACTAGCCTATAAATTTGGTAAACGTTATTTATAGTTGAAACCAAATCTTTACATACGCCTAATGAAAAGACAGACACATTTTTGTCTCGCTGTCTGAAGTTAAATCAGACTAAACGTGTCTTGTTTTAGGTCAGTAACAATTATCAAAATTATTTCTATTTTTATAAATTCTAGAAAATGTAGCAAGTATGTTTTTTTTAGAGATTTTTTTTGTGTGTGACTTTCTTTCCATATTGAGTTTAAGCATTTAATTCCTAATGGCTCCATGAAATAAAAGGTTATCTTATATTTTATACATTAAGTAACATTATTGAAATTAGGGGATTTTTGATTAAGTTTGTTTTGATCTTTAACCAGGCAGAGAGATGTTTTAAAACATTAAATTTTACTATATTTTAATCTTACCTTGTCCCTTCTGTAGAATGTAGATATTATCACAAGACTAGTAACAGTGATAAATGATATCATATAATAGTGAATTGAAACTATTTTTTTGTTCATTTCTATTATTTTATTTCTAAAGTGTGGTGCTGGAAAAGTTTGAAAACTTACCTTGAAAGTGCTTCAATTTTACATTGGGAAAAGTGTGCAAACCCTGTAAATACTGCAACGTTGTTACAGTTTAAATAGTTTCTGTATAATTAACTTCGTGCTCATCATATTTTTATAAACCTTAATTTTCCTGGCTTAAAATTCAAGTGACGCTTACTCATTGATGCCCTGCAAACTCTGCGCCATGGTATCGTCATGGTAACCTGTTCCTGCCCTCCTCAGGCACGGTGGGCGGGCAGCCATCCAGCTCTCTGGGTTACGAAGCCATGGGCGGCCCCGCGGCGCCGGCGTCCTCCTCCGCCATGTGGTCCTGCCTCCACTGCACCTTCATGAACCAGCCCGGCACAGAGCACTGTGAAATCTGCAGCCTGCCCCGCAGTTAAGACCCTCCACAGAACTCCCACCCTGAAAGTCCTAACTTCACCAGATCCAGTTGCAAGATTCAGACCCCCTCTTTCTTTATTTTGTCCAACTCACAGTGACGCCTCGGTCTTCTCCTGGTTGCTGAAGGCTCAGAAGGATGCACTTGTTTACATCCACAAGTCTGATAAAAAGAAAAGAAAAAAAAGAAAAATTGAACCAGACATGATTTAATCTTGTTTGTTATTATCCCTCTTTTCAGCAGCTCTTATCTGTTTTGGGCTAAACTGTTAAATATTTCCCCTAATAACTCAAATAAAACCTGCTGTGACTCAGGAGGACAGCAAAGACCCCAACTTTCAGATCTTTCTTCACATCAGTGCCCCCCCTCACCCTCTTTTTGCTCTCACAGTGACTTCTGGAAAATCTTGCTGTGTATAAATACCTTTGATGGATGATGCTGTTATTTAATTGAGTTTCTTTTTTTATTACCAGGTTGTAGCGTGTAACTTAAACTCTGATTCTTCTGATCGGACACTTTTACAGCTCTTGGTCTCTGGAAAGCCCTTTACAGTACAATCACTCCTCAAAGCTTCAACCTCATCAGGCTCTGAGCTGCTGAGTAAACCCCAGTTTATGGCTCTGAGTTTTATATGTTTTGTGTTAAATTTAGTCCCCAGTTTTAAGAAGCAGCCTCCAATGATTGCAGAAGGCAGATCCGGTTCATTTTAAATGTATTGGTTTTGAACTTGAGCAGTAGAAGATGTAGCTTATTTAATCGGTTGTTCTGATAAAAACATCCCGGGACACCTTATAGTTTCATTTCCATATGCTATGGGGTGCTCTAGAAACAACTGGTGCTCACCTCTCTATTAGAGCCTCCTCCTCTTCTTTGTTTTTATGCTCCAGCTGGTGCAGAACGTGACCCTTGTTCCTCTGATTGACCCCTGAGGGTTTCTAACATCACAGAGACTTCAAAGACTTTCCTCCAGAGGAGGAAAGACCTGAAACTATTGTCTCGGGTGTAAATTTCCAAGCTGGATCGTGATGGTCAAGAAACACCGCCGTTTGAAAGCTACCGACTCTTCTTCCAACAACAGATCCTCAGCAGACTGCCGGGAAATCAAACCATAAAATTAAAACATTAAATGGCACCAAAAGCCCTCTCAATCAGTAATACGTCAGAGCTATTGAAGGATGCTTGTCTAAAGAAAACCTGAACTTTTCCTCAGCTGACAGTTTAACCTCTACCAGGTAAAGCAAATGTTTAAATGGTGGATTTATTCAATCTGCTTTTGCTTCTCCTGCTCAGACATATTAAAATATCTGATTGAGGAAATGCAACAAATTAAATGCTGCAAAAACACAAAATCTTACAATCTAGTTTCTAGTGCAAACACTTAGTACACTTGAAATATCATAAAACGAATAAGTGACTTCTCAGCAAGAAATATGAGCTTGTTTCCAGTCAATAATTCCTTAATGTTGATTAAAAAGTGCTAGTTTTTAAGTGAAATAAGATGTTTTTTCCATAGGTCAAAATGTCTTGTTCCACTGTCATATAACTAGTACTTTTCATAAATATTAAAGCATTATTAATTTAAGACAATCTCCGATATTGTGCTGAAAAGTTATTTGTAAGTTAGTTTTATCTTATTTTAGATATTTGCACTAGAAAATGAACCAGAAATACTTAGTAAGATTTGTGTTTTTGCAGTGAACATCAGATTAAAAGCAAATTCAGCAGACAGACTAATTCTCTTTTAAAAAAATATCATGGCTAACTTTTTTAACATATTCAGTTTGGACATTTGGATCGATTGAAATTGGTTTATTTTTCCTACAAGACTAATAACATTGGGACCAATATGAGTGAGATGATTTTCTTTTCTTTTTTTAAAAAAAGTTGGCCACAGGTGCTCTGAGTGTTTCAGGCTCACATTCAGCTCAACTTCAACATTTTGGTGTCCATCTGTTCTTTAAAGCCATTTAAAGGGTAAACAATATGTGTGGAGTTAAAAAGTGCCTCTGTAAAATAACAAAGAGAAGCTTAGATGGATTATTTACCGACAAACAATCAGATCTCAGCAGTGCTAAACTTAGCAGAAGCATCCAGAATCTCACGCAGTCCCTTTTTTCTCAACGATTTTCAGGTTAGTTTGATTTTCGTTCATGAATGTGTGCTGCGTCACTCCAGTGACGATCCAAACTGGGAACGTTTTCAGTGAGTCTCTCTAGTCCAGAGAACGAGTCACGAGCGGCTCATGTTTACTAATTTATCAGATGTGGGCTTCTCTGTAAACTTGCCCTCATCAATTAAGAGAATACTTATAGTTTTAGATTAGTTTGATGCTTTTTGCTCCTTTTGCCCTCTCGTGTGGATTTAAATTGGTGTGATTGCTCTGATGTCACACTAAGGGGCGGCTTTGACCTTTTTCCTTTTGTATTAATCTGGGGGCTGTTTGCTGAGCAAGCAAGCTCTTGGAGCTGCAGCCCGTCCTCACTTTCCACTGAGCTCACTGAGGACCCTGAAAGTTGTATGCTGTTGACTTGGATTTGAAGCAAAACAATAAAAGAAACAAATACACAATCAGAAGTGTCATTCATCTTTTCTTTCATTCATGCTTGTTGAGGAAGAACAAAAATGTAAAAGCAAATTTGTTTAAATGCATCTCAATTGATCATAATGCATTTATTTTAATACAAACATATACAACTGGGAAAATAACAGTTTAAAAGAGGTTTCTGTTGTTGAAATCTGAGTACATTTATAGTTGGTTTATGTTTCTCTATGGTACTCAAAGTTTCCCTGAGGAAACTTGCTAAGCCCAGTAGTTGGGGCACTAGGCAGTCATTCATCCATTGTGTTTTTGAGCTAAAAAATGTCTAAAGTTGACAGGAAATGTGAAAATATCACTTGATAATTACTTGTTATTGGAAGATTAATATCTGAAAACCAACTATAAAGCCTTAAAAAATGCAAACATATAAAAAAAAAGTAAATAAGCAATGTTAAGCCTGGTGGGGGCACAAGTAAATCCTGGTGGCCCGTCAGGCTTATACAACTGGGGGAAACCTGGGTAGTACATCAGAGTACATCAAGCTATACAACACTTTTGTTTTTGTTCTTGTCTCAATGAACCTTAAAGAAATATTTGCTTTGAGAAGACATCAGCATTTATTAAGCTACAGATTCTAATTGTTGGTATGGTAATTGATTAACTAATATCCAACAATATACACATAATACACAAAGTAAACACCACATATTATATGGTGATGATAAAAATGTTACCTGACAAAATATTTGTGAGGGAATTTACAAGCTTCTACTCTTTGTTTCCAATTCTGTCCTAGAAAAATCCATCTTCCCTTTGACTTCCCTGAACTCCACTAAAACAATTTAGATACTTTATCCTTTACAAACATGGCAAGGATTCAACATTTGCCATTTAATTTCCCTATGGGATTAATAAAGTTTAACCTACCTACCATTTTATAGCCACTAATCTATTTTATGGATTGTATTTTAAAAAATGTTTTCCCACAAATATTCAGCTTCTTTTCAAACTTTGCTCCATATCCTCAATCGGGCTGTGTTCCAGACTTTGACTGGGCCATTCTAACACATTATATGCTTCAATCTTAACCAGGGCTGGCTAACTCTAGTCCTCAAGAGTAGATGTCCCACATATTTTAGATGCTCTGCTGCACATTAGCAGGCGTCTGCAGAGATTGATGACATAATGAGGAAGTTATTCGGCGGGAGCAGAGACACGTTGATGTTTGGACACCTCTGATCCAAACTGTTCTGCTGCAGCTCTGACAGCATGTTTAGGGTCGTTGTCCTGCTGGAAGGTAAATCTTTCCCTCAAGTCTTTTGTAGCCTCCACTGGTTGTCTACCAGAACTGAACTGTATTTATCTCCTTTCATCGTTTTATCCGTCCTGCTGTTATTAAATTACCCACAGCTAGACTATTTGGTTGAGTTCTGAAGGCAGCTGGTGTCAGAATAAAGGGGACCAAACCTTTCTCATCTTGTTTTTGGAAAGAATCGTTTTCTTTACAGTAACTGTGTAAGTTTACAGTAATTCTCTACTTTGTGTTTGTTCCTGCATACAAAGTGAAAAAAAAAGAAAAAACATAGAAGTTGGATGTTACAACATGATAAAATGCAAAACGTTAAAGGAAATTGAATACTCTTACTATGTATCATCACTGGTCTAGTACCAGATTATATCTAAATCAGTTTCTCCTCAGTTCCTTAACTTGCTTTTTTTTTTTTGCCAGTGAGTTTCTTACTGATTTAACGCCCAGTTTAAAAAACCAATGAATCACTGAGTGTGTTTCGTCCAGCTTCAACTGGCTTGATTCTGAATGAAATATTGGCTCCAGACCTCATCGTTCATCGACTGCTGTTGTCGTTTTGCTGTTTTGTCTGAATGGGAGTAAATTCCTGCAGCCAGGAATTCATTCACCAGAAGAAAAGCTTTAAAGCAGAACCGCTACAGCAGTAAATCACTGCCTGAGTGTCAAGTTCTCTAAAAGTCAACATCTATTAAATATAATATGTTTGTTTTCTAATGAATCAAACGTCCAATGCTAAATTTGCAGTCGAAATGGGACAGAGGATCAGTTTGCTGTGTTTAAATCTTAGAATATTTATTATAATTGATCTGCAGATGTGCAGCAGATGAAGAACAGGAATGTTGACCTGAAACTTCAAACACTTTCACCAGAAACTCCCACATGAAGCTCATTCTGATGGCAGGGAGGAGACTGAAGGTCCTCCCTCTGTCCCTGATATGAAACATCTTTATGACCACGGCATTGTTCCAGTGAGTTTTCTAC
Organism: Alfaro cultratus; assembly: GCA_903066825.1. Classification (NCBI taxonomy): domain Eukaryota; kingdom Metazoa; phylum Chordata; class Actinopteri; order Cyprinodontiformes; family Poeciliidae; genus Alfaro; species Alfaro cultratus. The sequence goes on along the minus strand of CAEFZX010003940.1, from coordinate 58,210 downwards.
ACTGACTTTAATCTCCAGGCTGATGCTTTTATGATCAGAAATTAAAGGAGGTTTTGTTTCAAACAGGAATGAAGTCGGCTGGAGTTTTGCTCGTCTTGTCTTTAACTCTGGCTGTCGCTCAGAAACAGAAACCAGGACTGGATCACGGCGACGAAGGCAAGTCCATAATTTAAGAAAAAAAAATCAGAAACCCTCTAATTACTGATGTTTTACTGTAAAATCTGATAACACATCTGATGACAGAAGAGAAACATACTATTGCATATTTTTACAGATTAATTCCTATTTTTCAAATATTCGTTATGATTGGTTTTAAACATTTTGATGTCATTGATAGTTATCTGGACTGTTGTCTAATACGCTTGAGCCTGTAATTGTTTACAGCCCTGACAGATTATAGTTTGAAGTAATGTTTTAGAGTGTCTAAGTTAGGGTGATGGCAAAGATAAATCATTGAAATATAAGTGAAACATGCAATAACCTGGTAAACAAGTTTTATTGCTGTAATGCCCACAAAAACCACATTTTAAAAAATCTGATGTTCTTTTTGTTTTATTTTGTTTTTAAGATATGCCTGTCTCATTCACCATAAAAATGTACTTTTTAGTTGAATGAAAATAACTTTAAATCTGTCAGTGGGATAAATATTTTTGTCTTTACTATGATGCCTTAAATCTTTTTTCTCATCTCAGTCCGAACTTTTACTACGTTATGAAATTAAGGAGCTAGTTTCTGTTTGTAGGTTTATTTTTAAAACACTTCCAGTGGCTGACAGCATGAGTTGGTCATTTGTTGCTATTTTTGTTTTTATTTTACTGGTCTTTGTAAAAATAAAGTCCAGTAAAACCTCTGGTCAGAACCTCTCTGTTGTAGGTTCTATCTTTTCCTCTGTCTCTTTTAGCCTCTTTTAACTGCTTACACGCACACGCTGCAGCTTACATTACCATGTTTATGTGGTAATAAAAAGCTAAACTTGCACTACAATCTTTGCCTCACTTGGTTCCGTCCATAAGGTTTGCTAAGTGTGGCCCCAGCGCTGGACGGTGAATGTAACTCTGTTTCTGCGCCATTTGTATGACATCTATGGCTTGTGACATTTGATCATTTTTCGGCATTAAAGCCTGTTTTTATATGTAACCAACTCTCATTATTTCTTAAGGTAATTTACACTGAGTGGTTCTGGTCGGGTCCTGAAACTGGTAAATGGACCTGGTGGAGCACAGAGACAAAATGAATGAACTCCAACAATACTTTATTCTGCTTCTATTGTTTTCTTTTATATTTTATTATTATTATGCAAATAGTTTTTAAGTGCATTTTGCGAGAATCTATTGTAAGTTATAAACGTTTTATCTTCAGGTAAACTTAAGACGTTTCCATGACTTATTTATGATATAAAACTAACTATATCTGCTTAATAGGTAAAACATATTTTCAGAGTATTTGTTTCAGAGTTTTTGAATAATGTATAAAACTGCTGCTAATCTACCTGGATTTTGTGGAAAAAAAAAAAAGAAAAAAAAAAGCAAGTCTAAAAGACAAGAAAAACTTTAAAAACATAACTTTCTGCTATTTGAGTTTTATTTCTGAGACTCTAACACAAACAGTTCAATAAAATTTGTCTAATTGATTTGCTGACCTGCAGCTGAGAAGATGAACAGCAAAGGATGTGCAAACCTCACGCTGGTTCTAGACAACTGGAAATACGCCATCATGACGCAGGTCAAAGATCTGCTGCTGCATGACCACAACACTGTGCTGCCCGACTACGGAAGGTCAGGAAGCTCCAAGCTTTGTGGCTACTTCAGCTGAACTGTGCAAAAGTTCAGTTCTTGTTTATGTGTATTTTCCTTCCAAACAAGCATATTTTCTTCCAATCTTTTAGTCTTGATCAAAAGTTCTCCAGGCTTTCTGAGTGGCTTTAAGTTTCTTTTCAAAACATTTTTTAATCATGTACCTTGTTTGTTATCTACCAAACACTGATACATAATTTAATTATTAATTTTTTAAATGAATATCAAGATATCACAATAATTGTTTTACCCATCTTCATAAGCTGAATCTCTCTAAAATGACAATTTGATGGATAGAAAGCAGGATTTAGTTCCCACACACAGCTGACGATCTGCTGTGGGATCATTCAGCATTTAGTCTCTGCAGTTTTTTGTTGGGCGACTTCACAAACTCTTCATCTACTGTAAATCGATTTTTTTTATTATTAGGTCTGACATTTAGCACATCTTCTTTTCTTCTCCACAAAAAAGCTGAAATCCAAAGAAAAGTTCCAGATTTCTAAGAAAACCATCAGGGAGCTGTTTCCTCTTTAAATGATAACATTCACCCAATGCCAGAGTTCAAATGTAGAGATCCACTGTTGTTTTGGCAGCTATACGTGGGAAAATCTGCCATCTCTGTTTAAGTTTAACTCTGCTATATTTTACTGTCTGTTCATTCGTTTGTAATCTCTAAGTGGTGGTAGATTTCACTTTAATTGTGTCTAAAGGGATAAACCTGTTTGCTTTCCTGCAGGATTCAGCCGCTGTCAGAAGCTCTGGGAGATCTCTACAAAGAGTTCAACTCCCTGAAGGAGCGTCTCGTCGAGCTCACTGCCAGGTTTGGAGACGTCGAGTCTTTCGTGGACGATGCTCGGTCCGGAAGGAAACCTGCAGCGCAAAGTAAAGATCTGCAAACGCCCAGATGGCGGACAAGAGAGGAGGGTGCAGCAAAAGGAGCAGGCCGACCTGCTGGGAGGATGAGCAGGGTCGTAGTTCGCAGAATCCAGAAACCTGTTGGCTCACAGCAATGATGGCATCAAAACGTTCACTTCAGAGGTGTAGTTTACCAATAAGAAACTATTTCAGCAGTTTCTTAACCTTAATTATTTCCATGATCATTGAGTTTTCTTAGAGTCTTTGTAGTTGTGAGTGGATGTTTCATTATAAACTAATATTCACAGATTGGTGTGTAATTTTATTTTTTATTTGATTTTATTACAGGTTAACTACAAAGATCAATATTGCTTTGCTTCTTTAACAAGTCAACAAAAGGGCTAACTTCACCCCAGTCTTACTCCCTTAGAGTGAAATAACCTTGTGATAAATGACAGAAAAGACTGTCATTTATCACAAGTTATGGGGGATAAATTATGTTGTTAGAATTTCTTTCTCACTGGAAATGAGAAAAAGTTTTAAATAATCACTTCTTATGTTTTATTAGACTATTTAAAATTTGTGACCTTATATGATTTTATAGGGTGTCATAAATGCAACGTAAATTTAAATTTAGAGTTATGTGAATTGTCAAATTCTGCTTGGATATAAGATTAAAAACTTTAATACTATGGATTTATGTTGATTTATTTTGATAATTTTTTTGAGTACATTATTTACTTATTTTCTTGAAGTGGATAGATTATCTTCCCCTACTTCGAGGAATATATGATATTTGATTTCCTCTTGTTTTGTTTATCTTTGAGAGTCATTAAAAATGTGGTATTTCTTTAAAATATATATATATAAAATAAAGGCATATATCTTTTTTCTGTGGGTTTTTGTTTAACTTTGGGAAAAGTGCATGCTTTTAAGAACTTGTAACCTGGCTATTGCCAGACGTCTGTTTTTGTCAATAAATATTTTAGTTTCTGATATTTTTTTCTTTAAGAATTGTCTAAATTGTATTTGTATTCGACTTGAATAGAACAGTTGTAAAATATAAAACTGATAGACAATGCCGTAAAGCAAGATAGCCGGTCATTTATCAGTTTTTCTTGAGAAAATCGAAATTGAAAACGTCAAATCAGCGTTAAGTTTCTTCTTCGATGAGATCAAGGCAGAAACGAAACTGATGAGACGTTCAAGTGTTCTAGGGACTGTCAAAAAATTCCGTTGTAAACAACAGCAGAAAATCACGTAAAGCTATTCATTATCGCCCAATTTATCTAAATACTAATATTATTAATTGTAAACAAGTGTTTTTATATTAAACTAGTTTATCGTAAGTAAACTTATTCAGTGACGGGTTAGAAAATGACTCGTTTGTGGGACAGACGACACATTTGCTGACTGTCTCTTCCGTTGACTTCAGCGTCTGTAATAAACGATCACAGTTCATTTCTGTTTATGCTCGACCTGCGGCTGACAGACGCACAGGTAAGCAAAATATGACTTTAAATCTGGAGTAGTTTTTATTTTGTCTCATATTTGGTTGTATTACTAATAAAACGACAGACAGCATAGATGATAAACATCCTAAGTCAGTTTGTGTTTGACTCTAAAAGCAACATTGTCACAAAACGTCAACAGTAGCATTTAGCTAGCTTTAACAAGTTTTTATAGCTGTCCGATAAACGGTTCAATACTCATTACATGGCTGTAAAATTATGGGTATGTGTCATTTCTATTTTTTACTCAAGTAAAGCAGGTTATCATTTATTATAGGTGGAAAATAAGTCTTAAACATTATCTTAAATATTTTCCATTTAGAGCTGTTATGGAGTTTGTCATAGACTTTGAATTACAACTTAAATCACTAAACTAAAAACCAAATGATCTCATTTTATTACAGTTTATTCAGAATCACTGTTCACCCTACATGCACACATTTATTAACTTTTCTGACCTTTAGTAAAGTAATAAATCTACTTTTCATTCTGCGGTAAAGTCAACAGAAACAATAATTAGGTTTAAATTTATTATGAATTTCATCTAGTCCACTGTAGGGTTATAATTGCAGGCTCGAATATGTGTATATCATGGCATCACAGATTGGTTAGATGTCTTAAAGTAAGTTGCTGAGAAATTGCATATTATTATTAGGCATCAAAAAGCTTCCAGCATAAATCAGGCTTGATTAGGTTTAAAAGCTTCCTCAATTCAAACATTGTTCAACTCATCTGACCAGATTTTCTCCAGAAGGTATTTTTCTGGTCAATGTGGGTAGCTGCATGTTGAAGTCATATTTAAAAGAGTCTGGAAAAGGATGGTTCAAATTTATTATTAAAGGACCAAAATAATGTCATTTTCATATCCATAATGAGTAGATGCAGACATTTTACTTTTGCTATGCTGTAGATATCAGAGTAGGGGAGGCTGTCCGTGGAAAGTCGTCCCCACAGATGGCGGACAGGGGAGCAAACCTCCATAGCACCGCTGAATCAGAGGAGAAATCCAGGAAAAATGATGATGTTGCAACCAAAAGACCCCGAAGGAGAACTGAGGTAGAACTGCAGATGTAATATGTTTATATTCCGTTATTTTTCTGCTTATAAGAACTATTTAAAACCATTTAAATGTATATTTCAGCAACACGAATCTGTAAATCCCACCAAGAATATTCAGGAAAAGAAAAGAAGACAAAGAAGACATGGGAGGAGAAAAAAGACAGTCTCAAATTTAAAATGTGAAATTGCAGAAAAAGATGAGAATGAGGTTGTTGAGACCACAAGTAGCCAAACCGAGGAATGCCTGGCTGTGAATAAACAGTCTCTCCAGGCTGGGGAAAGTCTGCCAAAAGAAGAAAATGTTGAAAAATCCCAGGGGAGAAAAAAGAGCGTCTCAGATGTGAAAAGCAAAAACACAGAAAAAGATGAGAATAAGGCAGGTGAGACCACAAGTACCCAAACTGAGGAAGGCTTGTTTGTCAAAGAACAGTCTCTCCAGGCTGGACAAAACTGGCAAAAAGAAGAAAATGCTGAAAAATCCCAGAAAGATGCACAGATGGTGGAAGCTCAGACGCAAACAAAGAAGCATAAAGGCAGAAATAAATTCACACAGACTGCAGTCGTGTTTCAGAAGAGCCAGGAAACCCAGACAGACTTCCTTCATCTAAAACAAGATGACATGCAGCGTAAAGAGATTCAACCAGCCACCGCTGGTCATGCAGAGACTGAACCCGAGCTGCAGCAAAGCAGCGCTACTCCGGGGCCAAAAGACGATCCAGTCAAAGGCAGCACAACAGAATCAATGGCTAGAAATGAGAATGATCAACCTGGAGGATCTTCTGCTGAAGCAGCAACATCTCAGTCTGATAAAGACATCCAACCAAAGACATATGCCACAGCAGTCTCTGGTGGAGGAGGAGGAGAGAAACAGTCGAGTTTGACAGCCTCAAAAAAAGCTGCTGACCAACCTCTAAGCACAAGGTATGGCTGAATTCAGCAGCTTTGTTTATCTTTGATGCTGAGACTAAAAAATAAAAATAAACTATTTTTTCGTCACAGGGATAGGAGCCCAGTCAGGCCTCCTCCTGGAGTTCCCATAATCACACTGCACATCTACGCTGTGCTGGACAAGAAGTTCAGATTCGACCAAGAACACGACACACTCCTAATGTGTTTTCAACAAGGAGAACCTCTGTCCTTTAAAATAACATATTTTGTGTAAGTATTACTCTCAGTGATGCTCAGACTCACTTACTTCATACCTTTGACTTTGATCTAGTATTAATGAACATTGACATTTACTTTTTAAGTTTGTTTTGGCAAAACACCTTAGCATTACATAAACCTTTTAGTTTGAGGTTGCATTCACATCAGCCTTGTTCAGTCCACTTTAATCAAACTCCAGTTTGTTTGTCTAGAAATTACAGTTTGTTTGAGGAGGTATATGCGCAATCAAACTCAAATGCAGACCATAAAAGCGAACTCTGGTCCACCTAAAAACCTAGATCTCAGTTCAGTTGGAGTGAACACTTTTACTGCTTTCCTAAGGAGCTGCCTTGCAATCAAAATGACTGCAAGAATTAAAAAAAAAACTTGCAATTTACACATTATCAGCATGGTACGGTTTAGATAATGTTTGTGAACTTGTGGTGAACCACATGAAAACATGATTCTACTACCATCCTATCTGACCAGCCTTTCAAACCATTTCAGCTTTTCGTTTCACTGTCCTGTAAACCACCTGCCAATCATTTTGAATATTTAAAAGCCACCAGGTAAAAATCGTTGTGCTTTAGGAAATCAAATCTTTTTTTTTACTTGAAAAATATACATCTTGTAGATTTAAAAAAAATTTTTAAATGTTTTTGGAATGAACTGTTTTTAAACCTTTTGTTTTTATGTTGCTTTGGTCAAATCAAAGATAAATAATTTGAGGATAAATTATTCTTTTTATTCCAGAACAAGTACTTGCAGAAATGTAATTATAATGCTTGATGCCAGTGTTTTGGATTAAAACTTGAACTGAAACCTGAAATGTTTTACGTTCAGTGGAATAAAGCAGGGAGGCTACCTGGTAGAAGCACATCTCTCTGTTGAGGAAAACACACTGACCAGAGGCCACCGGGTGACATACTGGTATGGTGTGAAACAACGAAACAAGGAAGTTATTGGAGCAGCCTATCGATCTTTTGAAATTCCAGTGGACCCCAAAATAAAAGGTAAACAAAAACTTGATGTAACCAAAATAAGTCATTCATGTTGGTTTTAGTGGACTCATATAAACTAATGACAGATCTGTGTGTGTTTATCTAGAACTGCACGTTTATGAAGGCTTCATCTGCCGTAATGATGGACAGAATTTTTTTAAAACTAGCCTACAGTATGTTGGGTTGAAGAAATCTAGAGGCGATGAAATTTCCGATGCGTGGCAGTCTTCAGCATCAACTCTTCTGAATTGCATCTTCCAGAAATGGTCTCCATCAGACAGCCAAAGCACTAAGACATTGTGTGAGCAGTTGATGTATTTTACATGGAGTTTCAGTTCAGCTCAAGGTCGCATTTCATACCAGGACAATTCCAAACCCCCTTTTGTCAAGGTCAGCTCTGCAGAAGCTAATAAAGCATAAAATATTATAGTTTGTACTTCTAACATTCCATCAGTAACAAACATTTGTATCTGCAGGCACCAGAGCTGATTTCAGAGACTTTGGTGCAGATTTTAAAAGGAGAACCAAAGGAGAATTTGCCAGAAAAATGCAGGAGCTCCAGTCCTCTGCTTCTGGGTCTGTCTGTCTTCATGGTCACACGACGCTGTAACATCAACCTTGGAGTGAAAGGCTGGGCCCAGTTGTGTCTGCTGGTGACCTCAGAGGCTGCAATGGACACGAAGAACCTGGAGGAGCTGAGCGCTTCATTAGAAAGTCCTCAGTTGTAGGTTATGTTTTTGTAACATTTAAACTTTTGGAAAGTAGTAAAAAAAAGGTGCACTTTTGGAGAGATGATAAATGTTCATATTTTTGCTTTATTACTTAATGAACAAATATTGTTTATCCAATTATTTTGTCCCTCAGCACGGTGATGGGTTTGATGAACCTCTGTGCCCAGCAGGCTCTGGCGGAGCTTGTCCTTCTCCCTCCTCTGCTCTTCAGGCTCAGACAGCCGGGAGCTGATGCAACTAAAGTGGGTCCAAATGTTGAAGAGGACGACTGGTCAGGACTTAAAGGCATCAGCTTTGTCAGATTCAGAGAAAATGTGCAGTTCCACCCTGACAAAAGGAGGTGAGTCGTTTTGTCGGACCCACGTTAACTGTATTTCTTTTCTTGATCTCCTTTGACATATTCTGCTCTGTTGCAGGAGAATGCTCTCTTTGATCCAGAAAAACTTACCAGCTGCAGCAGAGATGCCTCTGCTCTTGGTGAGCTGGTTGGCTCTGATCCCGTTTGATGATCTTTCTGAGTTTTCCTGCCTGACTGACATCGGAGCAGAACATCTGATCCAGAGTCTGTTGTACCGGCTGCGAACATGTAGAGAGAAAATGGATCTCAAACAAAATGTGAATGTAAGAAAATATCAAATTTAAACCTTGATGGTGAAATTGTATACTGTATTTCTAATATTTGCTTGATAACCTCGTCTGCATGCAGCTGGCTGATAAATCTTTGAGCCACATCCACATGGAGACAGATAAACAAAAGGACAGGTACAGAAATATTCATCAGACTCTCAGGTTTTATATTACTGTGTGTAAATTTATTTTTGTTTTTGTTATTAGACTGGCTAAATCTGGGAGCCTGCAGTCAATGTTTGAGAGCAGCATCAGTGTGTTGAAGTGCACATGTGATATCGTCCGAATTGTTCCATGGTACCAAACTGTGGTCCAATCCCTCCAGCTGGTGCTGAAACTGGCTGAGATACTCCAGATGAAGCTGAGACGAGAGGTATCCATCTTTTACTTCTATTTCCTCCTAAGTGCCAATCTTCTAACTGTGATTATTTCCTTTGTGTTTGGTTTAGTCTGAAGAAGGTGATGAGGCGTCTAAGCAGAGAGTTGTGGAGAAGTTTGTTGCTGTGCAGCAACAGATCAGTGACTGGAGAGATGAACTGCTGAAGAAACCACTTATATCTGCAAAAACACTCACATATCCAAAAGAAATTGCGGTATATATCTGATAAAAATTACAATACTGATATATTATTTTGTTGCAATTAAATATTTAGAAATTAGAATATTAAAGACTTCAAACTGGCACTGATCAGATATAATTGACTGGTTTCCAATCAGATTTTGTAAAGCACCTGCTCCTTCTTTTTAAAATGAACAAAACAAAATACTTATTTTCTTATACTCATGCTTTCTGGATAAATTAATAATGGAACTTCAGGCTATTCTCAAAAACACACCTGAAAATCAATAAATGTAGAAAACTCAGGCAGATAATGGGACGTTTATAACCTCAACTAAAAGTAATTACAGGATATCGAGCTGACAACTTTAAAGGACTGATTTTAGGTTTTTTTTCTTTTGTACACTTGAAAATACAATCTTTACTAAATCAAAACATTTTCAGTATTTTCCATTATCCAATATCCATTCCTCATAAAAAAATGTAATACATTTCTTTTTTAATGGAAAACCACAGCCAGAAACCGGGTCTGGAAATTAGCAAGCAGTTAGTCCAATATATAGGACAAAACTTTATTTGTAAGATAATTATAACCTCACCAAGTAAACATTAAACAACTCCAAAAAGTAAATAAAGTAAAAAGTTTAGAAATAGTTTATTTCTATGACAGACAAAATAAAATTAATGGGTAAAAATACAAGGTCATATTTAACTGCTTTCATACAATTTAATGTTTAGTGTAAACTCATTTTCACAATGCTGAACCTGTTTTTATTTATCTGAACCATCATTTCTGTGCTAATTGAGCAGCTGTGGGACGCGCTGTTAAAGGTCGAATGGTTTTCTGAAGATGTTTCCTCTAACTGGGCGGCACGGCTTCAGAAAGATCTGAAGAAGAGGATAAATGAGGTAAGCAGTGGGAAAATGCTCTTTACTATCTAAAATGAGAGCAATTTGCTCACCTGAGATGTCTCTCTGTGCAGGTCAGCGATGAGGATAAAGTGCTGATCTGTTGCCTGGATTCACCTGCGGCTGCTTTGGGCAAAAGCCACCATATTGTCCAGAACTGTTTCCACGATATGTTTCACTCGGCCATCAAGACTATCTGTCAGGTATGCAACTGGATAGAGATCAATCGTGATTTATTCAGTTTGTGGAGCTGCAAATTGTTGTTTTTTCTTGGAAAATTACAGAAATATTGAATAAAGTGGAGCAGAATGTGGTCTTTTAAAAGTTACATAGTACAGGCAAATAATTACCAGTAAAATTAGGATATAAGGGGCATTCAGAGTTCCCAGCAGTTTTTGCTTACTGCACATTCCCACTAAATTAGAGAACAGCCAGTTATTCCGTTCAATAACTTTCTTTGGGTAAAAACTGTATTTAAACCTGTTTGTTCCTGTTTTATTATTCATTAACTTCCACCTGAAGGCAGAAAGTGAAACAGACCACAGGCGCGGTTTGTTGGGTCTTTTAGATATTTACATTTACCCTGCACAAAGTAACTGTTTGTTTATGTGACACTTTTTAATAAATTAAATTAATAAATTATTAAAAAGTTAATAAATTAACTTTTATTTTAAAAATCAGTTTTTTACATATTTGTTAAAACTGCCACTATGTCGTAAGAGTATGACATGAGACAGATAATCTGTGAAAAGATCAACCTGAGCTACAATAGTGATGTGCAAAAATGCACCACTCCTTGTCAGAAACAGCCAATCAGAGGCAGGAGGAGGGTCTTAGCACTGTCAATCAATCTTGTGTACATGCTGCTTAGTGTGCTAATGGTGGAGAAACAACTTCCAGAAAAACTGTTAATATTATACCTTCATCGTTGGCCATGCTAACTAGCCTTAGTATTCATTGCAGGCTCCTTTGTGGTGAACCAGCTGTAGGGTAGCAGAGAGCAACAGGGATAGTGTGAGTGTTGTGCACACAAATGTGATTGACGGCACTAAGACGCTCCTCCTGGCTCTGATTGGTTGCTTTTGATCAAGAGGTGTATTTCTGCATACTGGGAGCAGAGGGAGGAAAAGAAGCTCACAACAAAGTGACAGTTTTAACAAATATGCAAAAAAAACACATTTAATATAAAAGTTAGACACTGTACCTTTAACAGTGGTTAAGTCCTATTCATTCTGTTCACAGAGAGGAAAAGAAGGAGACTTGATGAGAAGTCTGACCTCGAAGGTGAAAGATCTTCCTCCTAGAGTCACGTCTGCTGTTGTGGTCGAGTCTGCAGCCCGGTTCAGAGACAACATGGCGGTCCAGCTGCTGGATCCTCAGTCAGCTGTGAACTTCCTGCTCTCTAGCGGTGGGACATTTACTTCTTTTTTTGTCAAAGTTTTACGCTCTGCGTCGTCACTTTTTTTTACAGTAGCCTCGTCGTTTTGTTTCTAAGGTACTTGGAAATCGATCCAGGTGGACGACACGGCGGGACAGGTTGTCCACAGCTGTGTGGAAGCTGTCCATCTTCTGGTGGCGTTCTTGCTTGAAGGAAGTGTGTCTGTAGGACACTTGCAGACGTGTCTGAAATACCGAGAGCAGTTCAAGCTACTTTACCAGCAATGTAAGCGTCTGTCAGTAAATGGCAACTTAAACTTTCATCCAAACAGACTATTAATTCAGGAAAAATCTCTTCCACAGACAAGAAGAACACCAAGTCTGACACGGCTCCAGGTGACGCTGACATTGTTTTGACTCAGAGAGAGAAGGACCTGAATGCTTTCATGCAGCGGAGACAGGAGATAGATACACTGATAAAGATGTTGGCGAAGGTTACGGAAAGCATCACAGGTCAGTATATCAGACTCACCATTCGTATGTTATTGTCATCTTTAATTCAACTTTTGACATTGTGTTTTTTATATTTCATCAGTTCCTGAGGTGTCGATTCTCGAAGCGCAGCACAGCGCAGACCTCCGTGCTGTGAGTCTGAACAAACTGGTGCTTGTTCAGGCCATTGATGCAGAAAAAAAGCTACAGAAGACAGGTCCTCCTCCAGTCCTGTGGTATAAAATCAGTATGAATGTCTTGAAAATGTCCTCAGAGATGCACAAACTGCATCAGAGCAACCTGATTCTCTCCTCATGGGTCAAGCAAGCAGAATCAGTAGCAGCATCGAGATTCCCTGCCTCGCCTCCCGTTCAGATGACTCTAACTCAGATCTCTGAGAGCATCTGGACGCCTCTGCTGGAGGAGTTCTTACACCTTGCAGTCAGCATCGCTGAGGCAAGCATCAGGTTCTGGAAGCTCGACCAGATGCTAGAGGACTCTGGTGATCAGGGGGATGGAAAGCTGCTGGCGAAGGAGCTGGATCTCATGTCAGAGGTCATTTCCACAGCAGGAGTCACAGCTGAGAAGGACTGGGTCCAGAAGAGGCTGCATCGGATCCAGGAGTACAGACATTTGCACCATGCAGCGGCTGCAGCCAGCGCAGTCCTGAGAATCGCCCAGAAGATGGAGCTTTCTGGAAACTTCAGCGAAATTAGCTCCCTCAGGCAACTGGTAACAAACTAAATGCTCCTCATGAAATTTAACTGCAAATTTGCTTTGTTGATTTTTTTGCTTTGCAATCAGAGATCCCAGTTCTTTCAATAAGAGATTCATTAAATATAAAGTTTAAGCTATAGAACAAACTATCAAAGTTTTCATTAAACAAATTAAAACAAGACTCCCAAACCTTCAGGAAATGTTGGAGACTAAATCCAACCACTTCCCAGGTCTGAACATCAACTATAGATTTTGGAAAAATCTTTGGAGTTTTGATATATATATTTTTTTTAATTCCTGCTCCACTGTTGCTGTGTAAAAAAAAAAATCTCCTATAAATTTGTAATTGTCTAAATTTAGTCTGGAAAAGAATGAATTTCTTGTATAAGAATGTGAACAAAACTTGCAAAATAGTTTATTATCTTTTACATTTGGGATCTTGTTTTGAAATTCTGCATATTAGTAAATGTTTTTTATGGTTATTTAAGGCAAACCTGTTTTGCCTTAAAAACAGGTTTATCCTGTTTTAAGCCATTTTAACCATTTTTCATGTCATTTATCCCAGAAAAATGTGTTGACATTTTCACTTTTAATACTCTACTGTGACATTTTTAAAGATTGATGGTTTTAATGTTTATGTAGTGAAAATGTACATGCAAGGCCTTATTTTGTGTGTATGGTTTAGTTTGCTTTTAGTGTTTTACAACTATCTGTTACACCAAAATGAAGTCAGCCATCGTAATTTTGTATAGTTTTTATTGAACAGATGGAGTTTTGCAGTTAAGTGACTCATTTACACCCTTGTCTCCTCTTCAGGATGAAGACAGCTTTAAGCAGCAAGTCCTGAGCTCTCTCACTGACGACATGTTTCATGCCAGGCAGCAGCTCTCTGCCGTCACCAGGGAACACACAGCATGTTTGGAAGAGTTTCTTAACAGCCAACCTCTGATCAGCTGGGTCAGAGAGAACCTCAGAAGTAGGTTGACACCATAACAAACACAATTTCTTGCATTTTTCAGACAAATCCTGCAAGAAGCAACTATAAGTCGTACTTCTCTCTGTTGTGTCCATTTTCCAGCAATGAGCGATGTCAAAGTTTATGTTGAGCTAGCTTCGATATCTGCTGGAGAAAACGACACGGAGATTGACCAGGTGGCCTGCTTTCATGATGCGGTGATGGGATACGGCCCCCTGCTCTACTCCCTCTGCCCTCAGACCGGCTTCCAGGAGTTCATGACGTGCGCTCAGCAGGTGTGGGACGCCCAGAGCAGAGACGAGAAACTCCCTGACAAGCTGGTACTGAGATACTTTTTTCGACCGAGTCACTTCTTGATCCAAACCTTGTTAGATTTTCACTTCACAGATCTTAATTTTCTTTAACAGTTTGTAAAGTCTGTTGTTTTTTTAAAGAGGTCCATTATGCAAAATTCTCATGGCTTCACAAACACTTAAAAAAACCACCTGCCTGTTTTGTGGTAGTAACTTTAGGTTGTTTGGTGTCTGGAAAATGAGCTTTTTCAAAAACTTCCAAATTGTTAAGTCACATTTGACAGACACTGCGCCGTTTCCTAGCAAACCCTCCAAAGCCCTGTCCATCACCTAGCAACCAAAGCTGAGCTCCAGGACATTGGGCAAACTGATTTGTACAATGGCTGCTTGAAAAGACAAGTGTTTTGTTGTCGACTTAGCATCCAGAAACCACTTGCTGCAGTCTTGTTGGTTGTGCAGGACATGCTACGTCTGCTTTTCAAAGATGTACAGTTGTGTTGTTGCACATCTGTTTTCAGCCGTTTTCACATATGAGTGTTAGCATTGAGTTGGGGAATATGGCAGCTTATTTGGATTTAAAGTAGCAAAAGGCCCTAAAACAACTCATTCAGAGAGAAGCTCAAACTGAGCAGACTGAAATCTCATTATCCGAGAAGGATTAAGTACAAAAATGTAATGAACATGTTTTGTATAGGCCTATCCTAACCTGTTAAAAAAAGCATACTCGGTCACCTTTAATTAAAGTTATCGTTCTGCAAGTATTTGATTGGAAAAGTTAGTTAAAGAAAAAACTAGGACATCATCTTGACATAGCAGCCAACTTCGCAGAGATTAAAAAAAGTAAACAAAACGAAAAAAGCTTGAAATCCTTTCATTTAATCTTCTTTAAAAGCATACCCATAAAAGTCTCGCTCCTTGGATTTAAAATGGACATAAATGGGGTTGGTTTGAAACTTTTACACAGCACTGTACACAGGCTGGTTAAGTTCAGGTTCTGGGTTAGCTGTACTGGATTTGTCTTTCAGAGAGAGTCGACCCGATTGCTGAGCTGGCTGAAGGCTCTGAAGGAGACGCACGGCTCTGTGGAGCAGTCTTCGCTCTCGCTTGCTTCCTCCATCAACACACATGGAGTTTATCACATTGGATGGTCTAGTGAAAAAACAGAGAAGGTAAAGGGTCAGTACTAGCTAAAACACTTTCGGGCTGGATTTGAGACATTTTCTGACCGATTTTATCCATTTTCAGAGATGTCTTCAAAATATGGTTCTGGTGACAGTAAAAGCAGGAAATGAGGTGAAAAGCTACAAGCTTGAAGATCTGCTGGAGCTTCAGAACAAACTAATGCTGATGTCGTCTAAAGGGGAACACGGCAGAGAACAGGTCAACAGATTCACAGAGGTAAGACTTTTAGCGTTACAATTAGATCTTCATTAGTGAATAAAAACCAATAAAACACAAACTCTGATCTATTTTCTGCTTGTTTTAAATTAATTACTGAATTTTGATTTAATTAGTTAAGGGCAACATAACATGTTCAGCTCATTCACATCAATGTGATGCAAATATTCATCACATTGATTCATCACTTGATTAGTCTAAACAAATATTTTCCTCCCAAAAGCAATTTTGTATTTTTTTAGAAAACAAAATTATGTTCATTGTGTCTCACAAACTGAAATGTAAAGAAAACATGTTTGCTTATAGTATGAAATATGTGTATGATATGACACCTCCAAGATTACAAATAAGAAAAATTAAGCTCTAATTATTTCCATATTACTTTTACTTACTTTTTGAAAATGTAAATTGTGTATTTCCACACGTTGGTCCAATGTTTATAACGTTTCTACACACATAATGTTGTGTTATTCAGGTTTTCCAAGGAGTTCAGAGAGTTGGATCGATCCTTCTTCAAATGCAAACATCTGGCAACATGCTCTTCAGGGACTGGTCTGCTGAGGTCCACTGCTGCCCACAGCATCAGCCGTGCATAAGCATCACCTTCCTGTCCCTCAGCGGCGAGCAGATGCTGTACAGCGGAGAAGTGGCAGAGCAGCTGCGGAAACTGGCTCAGTCGATGGATTCATGCCACAAAGAATGGTGCTCCTTCATTGGCGAGGTGCGTTCCAGATTCAGTCTGTTGAACCACTTCACATCGGAGCAGCTGGTGTACCTGTGCCACTGGATACACAAGGTGTGTCAATGTCAGACGTCGGTTCCTCAGCAGCTGTGGCACCTGCTTTTTCCCATAAAGCCTCAGTGCATGGTGAATGATATTAGGGTTGCTTACAAAAACGCAGTGAGCATGAGCTCACAGGATGATGAAGACTCTGACGATGAAGAAGAGTTTTGTGAAGCTATCATGGACGTCACAGCAGCTGCATCCAAGCATGCAGAAGAAGATCTGGAAGAGGATCATGATTTAATGCAGTTTTCAACAGATGAAGAAGAAGATGATGATGTAAATGAGGGCAAGCTTGATAATCTCTGGAGGCGATTCAAGGGAAACATGTCCCAGTATCTTGAGGAGTCCCTGGACATCCTGACCCTTGCTCAGCTCCTGGAGTGCTTGTCTGAAACAAATCCGCTCCACATGATCAGGAATCTCCCACCAGGACTCCAGGTGGGGAAGCCGAACCTTGTTCTCTGTCCCAGCGCTGAAGTTTTCACCACCACTCTGTCTTTTTACATGGAGAGTCCAGAGCAACCTCTGCCGTCTTCTGACGAGGTCCTGGTCTGCAGGGAGCAAACCACCAGAGAAGAGGTGGAGATCTTTCTGCGCAGAGCTGTCTGCCAAGTCTCTAGAGAAAAATGTCAGAAGATCTATTCTCTGGTTAATCCTGGTGTGCTGGGATATGAAGCCAGCGAAGCATTGGTGGAGCTCTACGAAGGTCTCGAGAGAAGTGCCAGCCCGCATTATCGCTTGGTGATAGTCAGTCCTGTTGTGCACCAGCACAGATGTGTCCCTTCTTACTTCAGCAACTACAAAGTGCAGACTGCTGTAAATCTAACAGAAGAGAGGGCTAGAAAATACCTTCATCATCACTTCACTCTAAGCACCTTGTCCCAAGACCCAGTTGCACTGGTTTCTCCAGATCAGCTCTCTGTCTGGATGGTGTCATCTTTACGCCCTGCAGTTGGTGAGAAATGTTTTCTTTCTGCTTTCAGCAGTGAAAAAGCTTCAGTTAACAGGGATAATAAAAAATATATTGACATCAGTATTTTCCACATGACAGGAAAGTCCCTTTATGTGAAGCGTTTGTTTGAGAAGTTCCAGCAGAAATCTCCAAGAGCAAAACATGTGAGGATCCGTCTGATTGAGGCGAGCGTGGACCTTGACTCGTTGGTTATCACTCTGACAGAGAGACTGTCCCAGCTCAGAGAGCAGGACCCTGTTCTCCTTCATATCGACTCAGCTGGCGTGAGTAACCATACTTTACACAGTCAGACAACTCGTTTTGTTGTTGGCTGAAAGTCCACAGGAATCCGACTTTTTCCCCCATTCAGGTTCGCTCAGGTTTGGAGGAGCTTCTATTTCGTCTGTTGGTTCTGGGCTGTTTGAGCGACAGCCATGGTGTGTTGTGGAGAAAGAATAAGGCTCATCTGATCACAGTGGAAGTTCTGAAAGCAATCACATGCCATCAAAACCAGGCAAAAGAGGTAGAAATTGTCTTTAGTATCTTACAGTAGATGAAGTCTGAAGCCTGTTCCTGCAGAACATTTCTGTCATAGACTATAAACTTAAATGCTGATATATAATTACTGGGAATGTATCTTGGATTAGATTGAGCACATTGTCGCCAATATTCAATCAAGAATGCGATCTAGAATTATTTTTCAATTTCGGAACCAATATAGATATTAATATTGGATCAGCACATCTCTAATAATTACAGAATCAAACTTGCAGTTTCATTTGCAAAATATGGGTTTCAGATCTATTCAATGTTTTTGTCCTTTTAACATAGACTATTGCATGTTACTTATTATTTATGTCATCAATTTGATTCTTTAGGTCAGGGTCGGACTTCTGGAAATTCTGCCCACCATTCATTGCAAAGCTCCAAAAGAAGTTATGCAGCTGTTGGGCAGTCCAAGGCTCATTGGACAAAACAGATTTGATCCACTTGTAGACGAACAAGAGTTTTGCAGCGAGGGAATTCAAAGGCCCTATCAATACTTAAAACTCTACTTCCAGAATCAGCGTCTGGATCGATTTAACTATCAGAAAGGATCCAGAGTTGGGGATCCCAGAGACTGCCTTCGTCTCTTGCTACTTCACTGTGGCATGGAAAATCCATCTTGGGGTGAACTGAAGAACTTCTCCTGGTTCCTCAATGTGCAGCTGAAAGATTGTGAAGTCTCTGTTTTCTGTGATCCAGACTTTCTGGCTGACCATCTGCCAGGCTTTAAGGACTTCATTGTAAAGTTTATGATTCACATGGCAAGAGATTTCGCCTCGCCGTCTCTAAACACATCTGATGAAAGTCCCACTCTTCACATCAAAAGCAATCTAGAAGATGACCTTCTTACTCGTCTGTCAATTCGAAAACGATGGGAGAATGAATCACATCCGTACATTTTCTTCAACGCTGACCATTCTTCAATGTCTTTCCTTGGCTTTAATGTGCAGCGCTGTCAAAGGCGAAACACACTCAGGGCAGTTGATCCTCACAGCAATAAGGTTCTCATAGAGGGCGTAATGTCACTGGAACTTTTTGATGGCTTGCAAAGACAAATGATTTCGCTTACTGAGGACTTTGACAAGCTGCCCCGGTCAGACAAAATCAAAAGGATTTCCTGTGTTGTTGGTGCAACCAGTGGAATCATGGACAGAAACTTTGATCCAGACCCAACCTATGAGCTCACTGCAGACAATGTGATGAAGATGTTGGCCATACACATGAGGTTCCGATGTGGGATTCCAGTTGTGATCATGGGTGAGACTGGCTGTGGAAAAACCAGACTGGTCAGTTTCCTCTGCACTTTGCAAAGAGAGAAAAGACCAGTAGAGAACATGGTTCTTGTTAAAGTACATGGTGGAACCACAGCAGAAATGATCTATAGGAAGGTGCGGGAGGCTGAGGTTCTTGCCCTCAAAAATAAGCAGCAGCACAACCTTGATACCGTTTTGTTCTTTGACGAAGCCAACACCACAGAGGCCATCTTTGCCATCAAGGAAATCCTGTGTGACCAAACAATGAAAGGAGAACCTCTGAGGCCAGAAAGTGGCCTAAAAATAATAGCTGCCTGCAATCCGTACAGGAAACACTCACCTGAAATGGTAGAACGTTTGGAACGTGCAGGGCTGGGGTACCGAGTGAAGGCAAACGAAACTGAAGACCGACTCGGCAAAGTCCCTTTGAGGCAGCTGGTGTACAGAGTTCACCCTCTGCCTCCAAGTATGGTGTCTTTGGTGTGGGACTTTGGCCAGTTGAGTGATTTAACTGAGCTTTCCTACATCAATCAGATTGTCCAGAAGAAAGTTTCCGATCACGGTTTGCCAGCATCGTGCAACGACATCATTTCAGATGTACTGGCTGCCTCCCAGAAATATATGAGAAGTCGGAAAAATGAATGTAGTTTTGTAAGTCTGAGAGATGTAGAGAGGTCTATGAAAGTGTTAGTTTGGTTTTACCAACACAGTCAAGACATTTTCACTGACATAGCTAATCTCAGTGATGATGAAAGAACCGTGAAGTGCCTGATCTTAGCTGTTGGAGTATGCTACTACCCATCTCTTGTAGCCAAAGAGGACTACCTGGAAGAAATTTGCAGTTACTTTCCAAGACCTGTGAACCATGTTCCAGCATTGCAAGAGGAGATTTCGTCCTGTCAAGACCTCTTCCTCCAGAATGTTCAGACAAGGGAGACCATTGCCAAAAACATTGCACTCAAAGAGAACGTGTTTCTCATGGTGATCTGCATAGAACTGAGAATCCCACTGTTTCTGGTCGGTAAACCAGGCAGTTCCAAGTCTCTTGCTAAAACTGTTGTCGCTGATGCTATGCAGGGCCAGAACTCCCACTGTAATCTGTTTAAGAAACTGAAACAAGTCCACATGGTGTCTTTCCAATGCAGCCCTCACTCAAGTCCAGAAGGCATCATAGGAACATTCAGGAACTGTGCTCGTTTCCAAAAGGACAAAAATATGGAGGAATATGTCTCAGTAGTGGTGTTAGATGAGATAGGACTAGCAGAAGATTCTCCACAGATGCCACTAAAGACACTTCATCCACTGCTAGAGGATGGATGCATTGACAATGACAAGCCAGATCCACACATGAAAGTTGGGTTTGTTGGCATCTCCAACTGGGCTCTTGACCCAGCAAAGATGAACCGAGGAATATTTGTATCCAGGTGGGACCCAAGTGAGGATGAACTTGTGGAGACTGCTAAAGGCATTTGTTCATCTTCCAAGCAGATTCTCCTGAAAATAATACATCTCTTCCCATCATTGGCCAAGGCCTTCTCAAATATCTGCAATGAGACCTCAAAGAATCAGTTCTTTGGCCTGAGGGATTACTACAGCCTGGTCAAAATGCTGTTTGCTGCAGTGAAAGCCACACAACAAGAGCCAAATGGTGAGCAACTTGTAGAGGTCATCCTACGTAACTTCAGTGGACAGCCAGATGGCTTTGACCCAGTCATATTTTTCCAAAACGTTCTGCAAGATCTGACTGAAATTCCCAGACCAAGAACCTTGCAGATGATATTAAGGAATCTTGATCATGGGACCAAAGAGGAGAGCCGCTATCTCTTGTTACTCACTACAAACAATGCAGCTCTGCATATCCTTCAGCAACAGGTCTTTGCAAAAGGAGACTATCCACCACCCGAAATCATCTTTGGCTCGGGATTCCCAAAAGACCAGGAATACGCCCAAATATGCCGGAATGTCAACCGAGTAAAAACCTGCATGGAGACCGGAAGAACTGTTATCCTCCTTAACATGCAGAATCTCTACGAAAGCCTTTACGATGCCTTGAACCAGTACTATGTTTACCTCAGTAAGCAGCAGTATGTTGATCTGGGTCTTGGTTCCCATAGAGTCAAATGCCGTGTTCATACAAACTTCCGGTTGGTTGTGGTGGAAGACCAGAAGAAGGTATACGAGCACTTCCCAGTTCCTCTCATCAACAGGCTGGAAAAACACAGAGTGGATCGGAGCACCGATCTGGAGGCATGGCAACACCGCGTTCTCAACAAACTGAGAGAGTGGGTAAAGGCATTCTCTGGAGAGGCCAATGATGATTTCAAGCCCTCTGACATTTTCATTGGCTTCCACGGTGATGCATGTGCCAGTGCTTTGTTGCAAGCACTAGAAAAGAGACAACAAACTGCTTCTGACAGGGAAGTAGAACAGGAGGAAGAGGACAAACCAAAAACACTTGAGCCAGATGACCAGGACCAAGTGGCTGAGATGGAGCACAATGAGTTTGTTGATGCAATGGACATTGAGCAAGAAACCGAGATAATGGATAAGAATGATGAATCCAGTGAAGTTATTGACGATAGAAACATGTTGGAAAATGAAGAGATGATGGAGACAGAAAATGATGAGCCTGCCAGAGAAAATGAGGGAGAGGTCTTCAGCTTGGCGAAAAGTTTGTTGTTAAACTGTGCCACCCCCGATGCTGTTGTGAGGCTCAAATACTCAGATTTATCTAATCAGGACAAAGAGAAACTTCAGAGATTGTACTTCCAGCAGCAACATCACCACTCACTCCGAGATTTTCTGGGAGCTTGTTTGAACACACACCAGGACTCCAGCAAGTTCCTGGAGGTAAGGCTGAAATCTCATCTCCAACTTCACTCTTCCCTTTAGACTTCACAAAAACTCTTGACTGCACTTCGCTCTATGTTCTTTTTTATAGATCACAACATTTTCCAGCTTGCTGACAAAATTAGATGTAAGGGTTGTAGCCCCTGCGCTAGGACTGAATACAGACAGGATCCTCTTGCTGTCGCTCCACCAATTTGACACTGAAGTCTCTTTCTGCAATAAAATACGGTAAAACAGACTGCTGCCTCCTTTACCTCATTGAGTCATGCATCTTTGCATATTTTTATGCATGCGATCAAACTATTAGCAAAAATCTGAAGACACCATAACCAAAAATAAAATGATTGTCTGCTACCTGCCTGTTATGTTTTATAAACCCAGGCTAAACTATTTAGAAATGTATGTCTTGAGTGTTAGATGTATTGTTGATGTCTCATTCTAAAAAGCTTAATCAATTTTACATATTCTCAAAATAACTGGGTGAATTCAAGACTTAACCTCAGTTTGTTTCTTTTGATGTAAAATAGCATAAATTGTTTTTCTGTGTTTGTATGTGTCAGGTCGTTCCTCCAAAACGCTGGCAGGTCGCTTCACCTTCTGATCATCCAGATGGACCTGGAGGAGTCCCAGTGCAGCGACGAGCTCATCGCATCAGCAAAGTACAGGCCTCCTCTTTACTAAGTAGAGTGGATGTTTGACTTGCCAGGTGTGTTAATGAGTATTAATGCTAATAGGTACTGCACCATGAATTACATGGCTTCAATGGACGTTCAGATGTGTTGGGTGATCTTCATTGTGAAGGTGTCAAGGATTCCAAGCCAGTCTTGGTACATTGGCTTCCAAGGAGGTGAGGACCAAAAGGAAGGAGGTTGTGAATGCAGTGTGCCTACTGTGTTGTTAATAACACACTGAAGGCTTATTTTTTGTGATTCTTTCAAAGGATTCTGGCATTCAGTTCACATCGATGACCTGAGGGATTCAGAGGACATGAGTCTGAATCTGTCGGATTTCTGTGGAACGCTCATCAGCACCTTGCTCAAACCTGCGCTGCAAGGTACAAAACACTTACCTTGTGTGGGCTTTAGTCACCATTTTGTATTACAAATGAAATTAAAAACCAGATCAAGAATCATTATGTCTTATAACAGTACCGTGAAGAACATCTAAATATTTTAAAGTCTTATTTTAAAAAATAACTCATAATTTTCAAAGACTAAGGCCACTATTCAAACTGTTGTTAAAATTCTTAATTGTGTTTGGGTGAGAACGACATGCTCAAACAAAAGACATTTCTGCAAAAATCTTGAATATAATTTTAGTAGACTTGTGTTTATTTTAAGCACAAAGTTTAAATGTGATGCAACTAAGATTATATTTCACTGAAATTTGAGGTTGTGGAGTTTTTTGTTGCTGACGAGCAAAATGCTTTTTAGCTGTTGTCACCTTTAAATACTTTACCCCTGTTTGGAACATTTACATTCAGCCTTTCCATTATGTGTGTCATATTTTACGTTTAATAACACTGATTATCTTTTTTAATTTTGAACAGAAAATCAGAACGTCAGTGAAGGAATGAGTTTAATGAACGACTCAGAAGACGACAGAAAAGTACGATTTTATCTAAGTGGTTTAAAATAAAAACATAATTGGTATTTTTTATGATTACTTTAAATCTGCTTCTCTGTGCAGGTGGAGAGAGCACACCTTCACAGCCCGTCTTTAGTCCGTTCTTGTATCCAAAAAGCTGTGGGTTTACTGAGAGACCCCGACAATCTGACATCAAGAGGCCTGCAGCGTATGCACATCCTGCTGACGTACCTGTCAACCGATCAAACATCAGGTAAACTTCTGATGGATTTATTGCTCACACTGACTGGCCAACAAAACAAAACGATCCGAGGTTTTGTTGCTTGTCGGGTCTGATCCAACTCTGGTGTTTCCTGAAGCTCGCTTCCAGAGGGTCCTGCTGAGTCGGCTGGCTGAGACTCTGGCCCAGAGAGAAGAAGTGATGGCCGCTCCTAAAGAGTGGGTCAGCAGAGAGGCAAAGAAACGCCAGGCTCTGCAGGAAGGAGGAACTCTGAGGTAATGCCTCACAAAATAAAAAAGCAAATCACATAATGAGCTCAATTAAATATAATAGTAATTTTACTTACAAGTATGGCTGCAAATTACAAGTTTTAATATTTGTTCTTAAATTCTGATTTTGAAAGATTCTGTGTGTTAATATTTCTTTGCTCAAAACTGTGAATCGGTTAAACTAAAAATGAAACCAGCAGTTACAGGGGAGTATTTTACATAGAATAAAGAATTGGCAACCCTGAATATTCTCTTAATGAAACTACCATACAAAAACAGAGTATCTTCAGTCAGAGGCCTCTTCAAATTTGCTGTAATGCAGACAGATTTGCTGCAGGATATCCTTCCTGCCCACATAGATCACCATCTACAATAACTCTTTAAATCTTGAATAATTTGAGTTACAACAACATTTAATTTCCCTTTGGGATTAATAAAGTATTGTTGAATTGAATTGAAGCTATTATTTCCACTCCTGAAGCCCAATCTGAAGAGCAGGAAATGATACTCTACAGTTATGTTGTGCTGAAACTAGCATCTCTACTTGATTGACTGTGTTTTCTGTGAAGTCTGTTGGATCCCAACACAAGAACACATCATTCTACTCAGTAAGGCATTGGTTAGGTGATCACTTTTACCCAAAACCATATAATCCACCAAATGTTGATTTCTGAACTCCTAAGTGAAAAGGCATTAGTTTTTTATTGCTTTATACTAAAGATTACCTTGTTTTTTGTTTATTTTATGCAAATAAGTTCTCAAGTTTGCAATGTTTTTTATTAGGGATTTGGTGGAAATGTCAGTAATTTATTATATAAAACAAGAATTTGCATTTTACGCAAAACATATGCTCTTTATAGTAAAATGAGACTAGAAATTTCAAAGTCTCTTAAGGTTTTCCTGGTAAGTACATTTCATCTTTTATTTATGTTGATATAATATTATTGGTAAAACTTTGAGGTTTTAAGTGTAATGTTAAGTGTTTACTTTAATGACCTGCATATTTTCTGTGTGTGTGAAGGCACACCCTGTGGCGCTGCCTTCAGTCCACCGTGACACCGGTGCTCGCCAGCATCTTGGAGGTGATAGATCGGTACTCCAACCTGGACCTGCTCTCTGCTGACAGACTCAGTCCGGCTCTCATGAAGCTCTGGATGGACATCTTGGCAGACTCACAGGTTTTACACCTGGCACCTCCATCAAATCCAAGGTATCAGCTGGATGATTTACCTTTTACAGGGTACACTAAGGTCCTCATTCTGGTCCTCTGTGAGCGACCGTACTGCTTTATTTAACTGGAGGAATTTATTGTTAAAATAAAAACATTTCTTTGATTACATTTCCCAGTGATTCAGACCAGGAGGTTCTGGTGCAGCACTACTTCCTGTTGGACAATGAGCAGCAGTCGTGCTCGGCTCCGTTCAGCTGGATCATTAAAATGAACCTCGACAGCCTGTGGGAGGAGTCCGAGTTCATGCCAGGTTTGAGACCAGCTCTTAATCAGATATTTAGAAATATTTTGTGTTCTGATTTGTATGTGCTCCACAGTATCTAAAAAAGGAAACACAGAAAGGATTCTCCAGTTTGTAAGCAGCTTCTCCAGCAGCGGACCGGGCCGTCACGTCCAGCAGCTTTCTGAGGGGGAGCGATGGGAATATGGCCTTCTGTTCCTGCAGGACTTCCTGCTGCTCTCTTTGAAGATAAAGTCCAAGGACGAACTCAAGGTTCAGTGATTTTCACTCATTGAGATGTTGTATCTTGATTTAAGCCAAAAGAAAAATCACGAACTGCATTTCCATTACGAATGTACATAAAACCTTATTTATATTCCACTAAGGTTGAAAAAGCATGATTTCACAATTGCTGTGTTTTCACTAAATAAGAAACACAATTAAAATCACACGACTAAGTTTGTTAATGCAATAAGTCATTACAAAGCATGCCATTCTGCCACCATACTCCTACTACTTCCTGTCGTCTTCTTCGTCTTTTCCGCCAGTAGTAACATTTTTTTCCCATCACATGACTCGTGTGATGGGAAAAAGTGTTTTGCAAAATCCACCAATTTTAATACAGCCAAAAAACCAACTGATCATAGTGCAAAAACATGGTTTTTTAAAAATTGGCATTTTTCCATGAAGTGCCTTTATTTTCATAATTCCAATTTGTACAATTATAAGGTCAGTGGAAACAGTTAAACATGTTTTAAACAGTTTTGTCACACAATATAACTAACTTTCTATTTTCCATTCAAGCAGCGGCTTTGAACAGTAATTCTTCTGTTTTATTTTTTTTCAAGCTTGGTATGAAGCTTTTTTTTAAACAAGTTTTTGATGATCAGCTGTCAAAGCAAGCTGAGTTGAAGAGAAATTGTGTCAGGGTTTAATGAAACAACCTACAACTGTATCTGACAGTCAGGTTATTTAGAAATAAGAAAGAAAATCCAACTTGTTTCTAAAAACTTTTGCTTCCTTAAGGTGATGAAAGTTTTTTCTGTCTCATTTATTAAGTTTAGCAGCCTTCTTTCTGTCATAGATCAGTGTGAAGTGGCTTAATAACACAAAGTCTGTCTGAAAAGAATATTTGCTTTGACAAGGACATGTATACCTGTGCTGATCATACATGTCATGCACAGGTGTTTATCAGAGCCATGCAGGGCTGTTTGACGGAGCTTCAGACGTCCATGGGAGCTGCTCCTGATCTCTCTCCTGCTTGGATCATGGCCGCCGCAAAGTATTTTGCAGCGAGATTGGACATGCTCAGCCACATGTTCCTCCTGCAGCCACAGCTAGCTGCAGATGTTCTTCAGCGGGAATCGATGAAGAGCGAGCAGAAAGAAATGGTGACACTGATCTTCTTTATCTCTGACTTAAAGAACAATGTTGAGGGATTTCTTTTCCAATCTGAGGGTTATTGTAATTTGTTTTTCATTCTGCAGGTGGAGGATGTTTTGGCCCTCGGGATATGTGTTGAACAGATCAAACTTTTGACTTTGACGTCCCTTGATGAGTGCAGGTTGTTTGTGGACAGGGTGGAGTTACTTCAGCCATGTTTGGACAGAGCCTTCAGCCAGAAATACAGCGCTCTCTGTAGTGCTGCCTGTTTTCAGCATCTGGCCTCCATCAGGTGTCTAAAAAAGTTTTAAAAATTTATTCTGTGTGTCTATGACTCCACTATTTAACATCTGACATAATCTTGAAACTTTATTTATAGTATATACCTCTTCTGGATAAATATGCAAAACTTAAATGTAATTTAAAAGCATCTTCTAAATATCTTAGTAAACTTTTGTATTTATTCTGTAAAATGTGAAAAAATGATAAAGAACTGGAGTTTTGAATCTGGAAAAAAGTTTAATTCTCATCTGAGGAACGGTGTTTGTTTTTGTTAGATTTATTTCATCCAATATCTTCTTTCATTTCAGGTCATTGTGGCATGGGATGCTTGTTGTTGCGTCTTTTATCCAGCAGATCACTTTTAAAGTGAATCAAGAAGACTTGAAGCTTAAAGAACTGTCTCTGAAACACTGCAACCTTCATCTGAACGTACGTCAGAGAGTTGTTTAGCATCTCTATTGGTTCTGATGTTTTTTAAACTGGTTTAAATGCTAAACTGAGTTAGGAGATAGAGTCAAAACTAATGAATTTTCTGTCATATTAATAATCACATGCATTTGCTGCCTGACGGAGACTTTTCAAAGTTTCAGTAGCTAAAATAAAGTCAGATGTTTTTGTTACAAAGTCTGTTTTTTACCCAACAGCTGATGCAGGAATCTTCTGATGTTAGAAGTATAAACACACTGGAGCAGCTGATCCGGATACTCAATTCCTTCCATAATGAGTGCATCAGCAGGGACCTCAGGTCAGATTTTGTCTTTTGTTTGTTTCGTCATCATCTCTAATTTAAGAGATTTTACCTTATTATTGGATATAAAACTACTATAAACAGTAAAGATATGAATGGCCTTTTTTGTTGAAGGTTTGGAATCTCCTGCCCAGTTTGCCTACTGGAGTTCACTGAGCCGTCTGTCCTGCCCTGCCAGCACGTCATCTGTCTGCCATGTCTTCAGAAATGCATTCAGCAGAACCGACGTTCCTGCCCGAAATGCAGGACAGAATTGCCAAACAACTTCACGGCAACTGTTTCCCGCAGCGTCAAGTGAGTTGAAAAGAGTGATACAAAATCCCTCAAATGTCCTGTTCTGCCAGAATTTTACTGATGGAAATAAATTACAAAATAATTGCACTGAAAAGTGTTGATCCAACCTGAATCAATACTATCTACCTTATAAACCTTTATCAGGGTTTCCTCACATCTTTTAAAGTCTTAAATTTGTGTATCTGTAATTAAGGCCTTAAATGTCTTACGTTTATTAAATATGTGAATTGGGATTAATTCCTTAATCACATGTCTTAAATCTTTTATTGGCAGGACAATTTAATCTTTTTTTTCATGGGACTTTTCTGTCAGGAAAAAGTTTGAGTCGCCCTCAAACGTTTCATTGTATTCTGTGACTCAAAAGTTAGCCTACCTCTAGCTAGCCGCTAATATACCCTTGCTAACAAGGTTTTTGCATCCATCATGGGTAAGTGTAAATTTATCACCAGTTTTTGCCGCTGGCTCACTTCTGTTGCCAACCAGCACAAGGCTAGGTGCTTCTTTGTAAAGAAAAGCCAGAACTTGACCCCAGAAATTTCCAAGCATCGCCTATATTTATCTTTATTCTGTCTTAAATGTAATTCAGGGTGGCACTCGAACAGCAGGCAGCCATCAGACGCTGTTGTAACTCCTTCTTCCTGGAGGTCGTGTCCAGGTTCTGTTTGTCAGAGGGGCAGAAGCCTGAAGAGGGAGTGGTGGAGCTGCTGTTCTCTTTGCTCGTCTCTGCTAAAGGTCAGTGACTGAACGAGTCAGTGTCAGTGAACACACGCCAGATATTTGCAAATACCAAGGTGTCTCTCTGCTGTTGATGCAGGAGATGTTTACCGCACCAGAGAGCTCACTCCCTTCCTGGAGTGTGTGGATAACAGTCCAGTGGTCCGATCGGTGCTGCCAAAGCTTCTGCTGCAGTACAGGTGAGAGAGAAGGCGGAACACACACCCATAAAAGCTGCAGTATGCAGTATCATAATTTTTATTCTTTTTACATATTTGTTAAAACTGTCAGCATATATGTATGAGACAGATAATCTGTAAAAGAAATCAAGCTCCTCCACTTTCTCCCTGTGCTGCTATTGCAGTCTGCAGAAAGACATCCAGTCAGAGCGAGGAGGAGTGTCTTAGCGCTGTCAATCAATCACTTTGTGTATGCGCTGCTCAGTGTGCTAATGGTGGAGAAACAACTTACCGTTTCAGGAAAACCGTTTATCTGCCTTCATTGATGGTGATGCTAACTATCTTGAGCAGTTGTGGTGGGCTTTGTTGATGAGGAGAAGCTAGTTTAGCAGAGAACAATGTGTACACAAGCTGGATTGGCAGCGCTAAGACCCTCCTCCTGGTTCTGCTCATTTTTTTCTGACAAAGCGGTGGATTTCAGCCCTGGGAGGAGGTGGAAATATCAGGTTTTTTTCCCCCAATTATCTGTCACAAACCAAATTGTCACAACAAAGTGACGCTTTTAACAAACATATAAAAGGATATTTTTATAGAAGTTTAACGAAAGTACATATCTTAGTTTTGACCAGGTGAAGACTCACATCCAGAACTACCTGAGGAATCTGGAGAACAACCTTTGGGACCAAGAGGACCGCACAGAACTCTACCTGCTGTTTGCCAACTGCTTCCAGGTTCCCCAGCTTTCAGACATTGTTATTGTGTTGCTGATATTTGTTCACAAACAAAGTGAAACTTTGTACTGATGCTGTCACAAATATGAACCGCTTCTTTCCTTCGTCTCAGGATTCCCTGCTGTGCTCAGCAGCCAGAGAAGTGGATCCTGCTGCAGAACATCAAGCAGAAGTCGGATTTCTGAGCAGGATTGTGAGGAAACAAACTCCCGACAGACAAGAGGACCCAGCAGAGTTTCTCCTTAACATTGCCAGACTGAAAATCTGTCTGAGCACAGCTGCCAAGCTGCTTGAGAAAGCTACAGCTCAAGGTGATCTGATTTTAAAACTGTTCCATAGTTGCACATATATAATACGCTATCACTGTGGGGACGAATATGCATGTTTTCTTTTTGTTTTGTTTTTTTCTGATAAAAAAGGTGGACAGGCAGTGGCTACAGAATACCTGCGTCAGGTGAGAGGGTTATTTGAGTACGGCAACAATGATTGGCTCAGAGTTTACCTGCTGCGAGCCCTGCACAGATGCTCAGGGATGGAGTTCATCATGTCCCTGATGAACAGCCCGGCCTGCAGGTGGATCTTCCCTGCACTTCTACTGCAGCTCCAGGTGCAACACTTTGATACAGCCTTTTTTTTTTTTTTTTTTTGTGGACTATTTTATAATGACTCCTAATGCTGTAGGTTGTAACTGTGCTGCTAAGGAATTAATTTAAATTTTAAAAAAGTTTTTTCTCTCTCAGAGAATGATTCCAACAAGCGTAGACCACTTCCTTTGCTGTGGGACGTCTTACAGAGATCTGAGAAACGCTGTGGGTCAGGTTCTCCTGGAGAACCGGTCCGACAGCTTTGTGACCAAGCTGCAGGTGAGAGCTACTCCAGAGCTGAAGCAACTGCTGACTGACTCAGCTTTATGTCTCCTGATAGCCACTAGAGGCCAGCAAATCTTAATCATTTTAACTTTTGGAAAGAAGTCAGTGAACCGATTACCACAGCATTCGATGTGAGTGAAACGGATGACTGTGAGGGCTAGTAGTAGTTGCATTTGACAGCATAAGCAGCACAGAGTGGTCACATGTTAGCTGTAATCATCAGATATTGATAATATTTTTTTTGTGTGTTGTGACTTTAATTTATTTTTTTGTGCAATTTCATATTAATGCCAGATTGAAGCTAAATATGAAGTCTGTATGCAGTTATGTTTAAAAATCATACTAATGTACATGTATTTGGGTATATTAGTTTTATGACTATTTATTGCATTACTGCTGCATATATGAATTTCCCTCTTCGGGATAAATAAAGTATCTTTTTCCTTCTGCTTTCTGCCTGCAGAAGCTGCGAGGATCTCAGGTCAGCCTCGTGGCTCTGGCTCTGTTTAGACAGGTCACCTGCAGGTACAGATCACCTGATGCCAGCTTACGTCCTTCCACACAGGTACACCCTGTCTAAAGTTCACCTATGTTGTTTGACGCTTTGCAAAAGGAGTTTAAAAGGCTAAAAAATTCTGAAATTATTCAAGGATTAAAGGATTAAAATGTTGAAACTTTTTTGTTGACATTCCGATTCTTAGTTATTTAAATTGCTAATAAAATGCCTGCTCTCAAATATTTCTAACAGCCTTTTTTGTACAATCTTACAGGAGATAGAAAGACTGAAAGCTGTCCTCAGAAACATTAACCGGAGTGAGTTGAGGGAGTTCTGCTCGGCTCTTCTGATGAATCGTATTGGCCAAACAGGGTCCGACCTCCACATCAGCTCAAATCTGTCGGGTCTGAGACAAACTCTCCTGGAGCTGCTGGTCCATCTGGACTCTGTGCTCCTCTGTGGAAATCCTCTTCTGGTTCCACTTCATCTGATCGCCTTTCAGCCTGAGAACGTCCCAGTAAGAAGCTTGTTTATCTGTATAAAAGAAACTAATTATTGCAGATTCATGTCACTTTTCATAGTTACTGATGAACAAATTCTTATTTGACACAAAATATGCATATCTACTCATGCTTTTATAAGACCAAAATCTCTTTTTATATTTTTAAAATCCAGAATAACCTCTGTTATTTACTGTATGGACACCACCTACCTTCATCATTATTATTAGTATTAATTTTTCTTCTTCATCCAGAACCTGTACCTTCCCACTATGCCAGATGATCACACAAGTGAAGCCAGACTGTGGTTAAGAGAGAAGAAACTCAAGGCGTACAGTAAGTGTTAACATCATGACGTCGTATCAAGTTAATAAAAATGAATTCACATCAGTATTCAGATTATATAGTATTATTAAAATAGTGATTACAGTAAAAAGGGAGAAAAAGTCCTGATAGCTTGGAAGTTGCTGCATAAACAAGAGGAAACTATAGAATCATGGGAGAAAACAAGAAACATATATTAACAGTAAGGAAGACTCAGTGAGTGTTGTGTTCAAATGATTAAATAAAGGCAGATGTATAAATAAATAAAAAACTCAGGATTCTCCCAGGTCTTCTGCAGCTTTTTTTTTCTGAATTGTCGCATCCACTCTGAGCAGCTTTCCTGTCTCTGCTGAAGGAAAACACTAAATCCCAACAAAACACATTGAATGTTCTGGTTGTGACATGACAAAATGTGAAGAAGCTGGAGGACTATAAATACTGTTATCACTACTGAGTTGGGGGATTGTCAAGAATAGTAGGAACATTGGTAAAGCTATATATAGAATAATATTCTGCACATCACTATTGAAGTTCTTAAATGTGATGTTTTCCTTTATTTTTAGAATGTGCAAATGGACATATTTGCTTTGTGGGAGAGGTAGGCATTCATTGTTTGTTTTAATCCCTCATAAACTATTAACAGCATAAAATGAGCGTCAGTAAGACTGTCATTAATCCTGTGTTGTCTCATAGTGTGGAAGGCCAGTGGTTAGATCATTATGTCCTGACTGTGGGCTTCCCATTGGTGGAGAAAGACACGTCCCAGTGGAAGGTTTTACTCAGCACACACAGCAGAGGTGAGACCTTCTGTTGATTTAATTTTCTGAACGGTTTCACTTGCACGTTTTTGTTTAATCCATTTCTTTTGGTGTAAATGTCAGGGATCAGACCCGGACAGGACACGTCCTCGGTGAGGCTCATCGGAGGTCCGAAGCCCCTGAAAGACAGATGACGTCGGCTCAGTCCGGCATCCTGCGACTGCTGATGCACCTCGCTATGCTTCAAGGAGCCATGAAGAACCTCAGAGTGAGACTGGATCTCATGTTTCTCATCACTTTTTGAAAATACTCCTCCATATTAAGACAGGACAACCTATGTCCTATTTTGTCAGAGAGTCAGTGACGTGATCCATCCCCGTCCGCCGGATGTTTTCCAATTTCTGTGGGACCACCTGGAAAGGGACATGAAAGTGTTGGGAGAAACTCTGGACCAGAACAGGGACAACACAGCAGTTATGGTTCATCTCATCCTGACAAGATTCCCTGAAGGTAGATGCATCTTTACAACGACCTTTCATTGCCATTTAGGTCGTGAAGTGAAAATGTGTCTTTAAACGTACTGATATTTGATGAAGCTTCCAGGGGAGCGAGTCCGGATCTGTCCTCCAGACAGGAACGGCGGCGTTGGGAGAAACTCGTCTGTGATTCTGCCATCAACCCAGTGCTTCAGGTAAAAAAGATTTAAGGTGTTTCATCAATAAACAAGTAAGAAATCCAAAGGTTGTTATGCAGTCTGGAAAATGTAGAATTTGATTGAAATATTTTCAAGATCTGAATAAGTGAGAAAAAATGCAACTAACCATTATTTTAGAAATCAATTATTGTATTGATTATTTTGACCATTAATCAGTAAATCGGATAAAACAATGGCACTTTCTGCATATTTTATATTTAAACACTTAAGCTTAATTTATTGCAAAACTAGAAATACATAAAAAATACAAATAAATAATAATTCAATTATATCTTTAAATAAGAATATGAAAATTTTATTGCCTAGCATGCAGTAATGGATGCATCATTGGTAGTAAATGATGCATCTGCAGCTAAATAAAATTCTCCTGACATTAACATATGAAAAGCCCTTTTGGCTTGACTTAACATCAGTACAATGTGGGGTTAATTTTTTTTATTTTTTAGATTAACCAATTAATAACTGCATAGCAAAATGTGCTTAACATGAGATTTTTACTGAATTTGAACCAGATGAAGCTGAAACTCGGCTACTTGATGAGTTTTGGACAGAACATATTTACAGACAAAGAAGGTTTTTTTAATCTTAAAAGTAAAATGTTGAAATTTTTTGTGGAATTTTGGCTTAATTACTGCTCTGAATGTGTTGCTCTTTTAGCATTTTTTTTTCTTTTTACTCCGTTTATGAAATAATCAATTCCCAAATTAGTTGACGATTATTTAAATAATTGATTAATCACAATTAATTTGTTTAATCGTTGCAGCCCTATTGAGTAAACATAAAAATGTTTCCATTTCCAAACTTTTATTTGCTGTAGTTTTCTGTAAATTCTCATCCACACATGAACCAATCTGTCCATCTGTCCATATAATGTCTCTGATTCTTGCAGTTCCCATATTCAAATTTTCACCAACATAAAAAGTTTTTTTCATTTTGTAGAGGTGTGTTTATAAAAATACAGAAAACTCTGGAAACTTATGTCTGAAAGTGTTTCCGTGTGTTAAACTCTGAAACATTTCTGACGATGAGTGATGGAAAGCCTTTCTTCTTTCCTGCTTTAGGATCTGCAGAGGAATCTTGGGGAAGCTCAGGAGAGAGTCGCCTCAGATGACGGACTCTCTGGAAGCCCCCTGATGACTCTGCTGTTTGCCGATCCTGGGAGGATGCTGGCCTTGCCCTCTAACTGCCCGACGGATCGCTCGTCCTTCTGGACTGTGCGTGAGACGATGACAGTGGAGCGCTTCTCTCAGTTGGTGGGAGAGATGTCAGGACACGACTCTTTGCTGCTGCTCAGCTTGTTTATGAAGAAGGTACAGAACGCTTCGCTTGCAGATGGGCACCATGTTGCCATCATTTGTTTTTTGGGGACTGGGCTGAATATATTTAACTTTTAGCTTCTTTTTTGTTTTCATGACCTGACTCTGGTGGTGATGCAACACTTATATGACACATTTATTAACCCATTTGGATTAGATTTTAATGTTCTTATTTAGGTTAACGTACCTGAGTAAAATTGGAATCCCCCCCCCACTTCTTCAAATTAAACCAAATTGGTGTTAAACATTTGTGGAGCAAAGAAATTAGCATTTTTGCTTCCATTATTTTAAAGATATTAATCAGTGTTTCCAGAGGTTATCAAAGGTCAACAGCCAGTCAAAATCAAATCAAATATGTTGTCAGTCAAACTGAGCTATATTAATAATATTTTGTGCAGCAAAGAATTTGATTGTGCAATTATAGTTTTTAAGATAAAAAAGAAATTAAAAATTCCTGCGTTCACCAGAGATCACCTTGTTCCACTAGCACACACATTAACAAAATTAAATTAAACTGATATAAATACTTCTATCCTATGTTTGTTCACAATTGATCAATGCAAAATTAATTTTTTGTAAATGTGGACTGGCTGCTTGACATTTGATGAACACTGGAAACATTTATTAATATCTTTAAAATGATAACGGCACAAACTAAAAAAATGTTAGTGGTAGAAGAAGGTGGAGAGGGTGGAGGACTTCACTCTAGTGTAAAAAATACATTTACAGTTTTGGTATTTATTCAACCCTTTTTGAAGCTCAAGCAGACTCTGTGTGTGTGCGTGTGTGTGTGGGCGCGCGTGTGTGTGTGTGTGTGTGTGTGTCTCAGGTACACTGTGTGCGGCAGCTCCATCACCTGCCTGAACTGGCTGCTCTCCAGTCGGACCTTCTCAGGGTGTTTCCCCTGACGTCAGCGAGCTCGGCTTCTCAGACCGTAGCGCAGGCGCTACAGCGAATCCCTGCAGGTAAACCAGCATTTCCTCTTTGACTCAGCAGCTGCAGCAAAATGCATGCACAAACAGCCTTCTCTCATCATCCTCATCAGGGTTCCAGAAGGTTCTGGCTGAGAGGGTGGACAAATTCATCAGCGTGTGGAACCTGCTCAGAGCCGAGGTGGCAAATAACTGTAAGGGAGCAGCCGTTTACATTTCAGTCTGCAGAGCAACTGCAGCTCTTCAAATGTTGTTGTTACACTATAGAATTTCTATGTCAATAATATAAGTTATAGTTAGCCAGGTGTAAAAACAGTTTCACAGTATATCCTGCTAGTTTTCAACAAAGAACTTGCGTATAAAAAGAAACCAACCAGACTTTAGCTGCAGGCTGCTAAATTATCTGGATTAATCCGGATTAATCCGGATAATTTAGGGTTTATATTTGAGGGAAATATAAACCCTCATATTTCCCTCAAATATAAGGGTTTAATTTAACTGTCTGCTTGTGTTCTTGTGTTTGAGGTAAACAGTTTTAAGTCTTCAGTGTTTGCTTTCATAATATTATGGGAATGTTGGGGCTTGGCATATAATCTGCAACCTGATGTGGAAACCTGATGTGGAAACACTCTTTCAACATGTTTATCCTTATTTTCCAAAACTCACAGCTTCGAGACAATAGAGAAGGTCTTGATGACTACTGAGGTGAAACTAAAAGGTTTACAGATAAGGGCGTAAACATTTCAACTCTTATTTTAGAACAAATTATGGTGCAGGACTCAGTTCTTAAAATATATAGAATTTTTTTTTTTTACATATTTTGATTTATGTAGAATTCACAGGAATCATGTGACATCAATGGTTTTAGAAGAACTTTACTGCATTTTGTTTTTGTTTGTTTTCTTGTTAAAAAAGCAACACTTTTCTCATTTTGTTCTGTGATTTTTCCATTAATTTGTGATAATCTGCACGACTCAAATGTGACATTTATTTTATTTTCTGCATAGAAAAGCCTGATGAACATTATTTGATAAACAATACCAAAAAAGTGCTGATGTTTCTGCATTTGCTGGCTCATCTGTGTTTGTATTTGTGCGTTTAGCTGCAGATTTGGGGGCGGACGTAAATCTTTGTGAGAAGGAGCTGACAGTCGAGAGCTCCAGTGAGTATCTGAGGCCATGCCGACGCGGCCCTGGTTCATGTCTCCAAACTCTGGTTGACTTCCTGTTGGAGACTCACAACGGCCTGGTGAGGGAGGCCAGGAAAATGAGCGGCCAGGAGGACAGGTCAGTTCTGCACCAACAGCAACCTGAGGTCATTTTAATTGGAGGCCCAATGGGATGATTTAGATCACAACGTACTCATATGTTAGAATGGTCCAACCAGAGTCAAGACCTAGCGCATTCTCGGGGTCGCGTTGTTACTGATTTTGCGAGGCTCCCAAAATGAACTCCCGGTTCATTCTTGAACTCCCGGTTCAAGAATGATACAAATTTGGCCCATCCATTACAGATTTTATTTTTGTTTGTAATAAGGGTGAAGTTATTACAATGAAAAATGTTAAGTTCGGTACAAAATATTCACTTTTTTATAATCAAGTTTTTATCATAAGTAGAACCAAGTCAGAGCAAAGACTATTACTGAAAAGCCAACTTTGCTGCCAAAAAAATCAGCTTTTATCTAAACTTGTTAAACTTGGGTAAATATAGGAAGCTTTTACAAACAAAGTGACCCAAATTCTGTTCTTGTAACTCAGAATAAATTTGTTCAATCAAGCCCAAGATAATTAAAAAACTAGATGCCTTGTTTGGTTAAAATTTTGCATATTTAGCTAATTGTTGAGTAACCAAAAAAAAAAACGTTTTATTCGTTTTTTTATTTCCCTGCCCACGTGACAAAATGTTTGGACACCTCTGCTCTACATGAAGGGATGACTCTAGGAAGTGATGTTTATTTTATTCATGTAGATATTGGATTCATCCATAACATCTGAAACACTGTTTTCCTGCCTGTCCTGTTACCTTCACAGTGACTACAGAGTTCCACTAGAGAGGATATCTGAGACCCAGCTGACTCTGTGCCACCCTGAGCGAGAGCTGCTGCCACTTGTTTTAGCAAACTGCAACTACACTCTGCAGAAAGGCGGGCAGACGAACAGCAGCTACGACTTAAGGGTCATCCAAACCCAACTGGCTCGCCGCTTCCTGGCTGGAAAACCGCTCATCCAGGCAGTAAATACTGTTTATAGGCTTAAATCAAATTGCAAAACAGTGAACTTTCTGCTAATCTGCATATTTTCTCTCTGAATCAGGACACTTCCAGGTACCTTAACAGAAGTTTGCAGGATTTCTCTGTGGTTCTGGCTGAAGTGAGAGGGAAGGTTCATCAGGTAAGTTTTTTTCACTGACTCATTTTTTACAGTGTTGGTCTTTTTTCTTTTTCCTGGAACTGAGTAATGCCAGCTGCAGAATGTTTTCAGCAGATTTTCTTGATAGATTTCTGTGAGTCCAGACTGTCGGATGTCACATTCCCTCCATCTGCTGCTCTCCTCTGGTCTGCTCATTGCCTCTGTGTTTCTGTCACAGGAAGCCCTGAAGGGCTCGGTGAGCAGCGCCACAACTACTGTCCTGCGTTCGTACACTGATGTTTGTGATGCTGTGCTCGTGGTTGAGATCGGCCTTCGCTTCCTGGGAAAGGCAGGTGGAGATCCAGAGGGTCAGCTGCTGTCTTACCTCACAGATTCCCTGAAGATGGGTCCGCAGATCTCCAACACTGTCGCCAAGGTATGAACCATCATCTGGTATATCTCTTGCAGCAGAGACATCAGATTTATACTTATTGAAGTTGTCCTGCACTAAATATTCCAAATATTGTTCTGAAAATTAATCCTGTAAAAATGCATTTGACAACTTTGTCTTCAGATCTTTGTAATATGTAGCCAATAAAATAAACAGCTCATATTGTGCAAAACTAATTTTCTCCCTACTTAATAATCAGAACATTTAAAATCTATTCCCAAAATGTTTTGAAATTGGAGGATATGTCTTTATATTTGTAGACTGGACATAAAATCAACTCTAAATAAGCACTTTAAACAAAACAGTTTCCTACACTACTACTACTGCACAGAATAGATTCCATTCAAGCACATTTACTAAAATAATTGTTAGTTAGACTTAAAAGTATTAATATTCCTGAAGATTTAGATATAAAACCATGAAGTTTGTTTCGGATTGGGAATGAGACGAGTGTCTCTCAAAAGATAATGTTAAAGGAGTATCAACTGTAAAACAATAAGTTATTTTTAATTTGA
The DNA here is from genome assembly GCA_903066825.1 of Alfaro cultratus. Taxonomy (NCBI): domain Eukaryota; kingdom Metazoa; phylum Chordata; class Actinopteri; order Cyprinodontiformes; family Poeciliidae; genus Alfaro; species Alfaro cultratus. Next base: position 19,297 of record CAEFZX010003940.1, on the reverse strand, counting down.
ATTAGTTTGATAAAAACGGGATGTCAAAAATTGTTTATGCACTTCACAATAATTAATGAAAGACTCTATATGAATTAGAGCAATCAAAACTTTCTATTGATTACTGATCAGCTTTTTGCATGTTTTCGCTGTTTTTAATGTGGACTCTAAGTCTGTGGTTGGAAGGACTCTTCGCCATCACTCTTATCTTTAGGTCCCTCCACAGATTCTCAATCTAATTTCTCCAAACCATTATTATTTCTAGTCAGAAGAAAAATGTTTGTAAAATTAAAAGATTGCTTAATTCTTCCAAAAATTGTGGACTTAACTGTAGATTCAGAGGGAGATGTTTTAGTTCCTTACTGATTTTTTGCTGGCTACAGCCTTGACATTTTGCTGTTCTTCAAATAGCTGAACAAAATTTACATTTCTGATTAATTTTAAAGCTTTGGGGGCATCTTTCTCCTTCAGGGTCTCTGGGAAAGCAAACTGAAGCACAGCATCTTCACCTGGCAGCTTCTCAATTCTTGGAAATCAGAGCTCATTCTCAGCAGGAAGCAAGTAAGTCTGAAAAAACCCAGAAAGCTTCAGTTGTTAAGCTGTTCTTGTGTTGCATTAATAATTTGAATTCTTCAAGGTTCAGACATATTAGAAATGAATAAAACTAAATAGTTCTAAGAAAATTCGAGAAAAGAAACCCTGTCACTGTAGAAAGAGAAATTGTATGTATCTGTACTTTTGTAAAACTAATGAAGCAGCCTTGCGAAGTTTACTTCTTTCTTTGATTAAAATTATAATGACTGTAATGTTCTTAATGTTATTACAATTATTTTAAAAATGTATTTTTCTTTTTTCTTTTTAACAGTTTAGCATTTACAAATGAATAGTAGATGCTTTGTTACAAAATGGTATTTTTAAAAATAATGGGTGGACCATTATTTGTTTTGATATATTTATATCTCTCTCATAGACTTAAAGATTGTAAGCCTGTGAGATGGTTTCATCTATAAAAATCTTTTTCACAAAAACTATTTCAAAAACCTTGTGAAGTTCTGTGGAAGCACCTAAACGTTTTACTTATGATTCCAGACAGAACCAAGCCACATGGTTTTGGGTTGTAATGACTTTTCTGAATGTTGGTTCCAGGATCCGTTTCAAAAACTGCCTTCAGAGTTTCAGCAGAAGCTGTCGGAGGAGGAGAGGAGGAGGATGAAGGCTTTCTTCACTGTCACAGATGTTGAAACTTTTGCTTTGGAGCTGCATGAAATCCTGCTGCTGAAGACGAGCAGTGCCGTGCCTGAAGAGCGTTACCAGCCTCAGTGGGAGTAAGATAAAGCGATTAACATTTCTTCTTCTTCTGTGAAATGTAATTTACAATGTGTGTGTGTGTTTGGTTTTGGGAGGAGGTTGCCAGTAAATCATAAAACCATCCCTAAAGAATTGAGAGTTGTAATTTTGGTTTACCAGATTTGGGAGGATTTTTTCAGGAAGTGTGCCTATTGTCAGTTAAAGCTTACCACCATGATCTAAAGGAATTTGGTGAATCCTGACAGCTTTAATCAGAGCAACGTGTGGCAGTCTTAGCTGGCACTCTCCTAGTCCCTCAGGGATTTGGAGCCTTTTGACTTCCAGGATCGGAGCGTGACCCCTCCAGGCAGCCATCTGTCAGCAGAAAGAAGCTTAAGTTGTACCCCCTCTACCACTCTTGTTAAAGCAGCAGCTGGGCCGGGGCTCAAAGGGAATGCATGGGGTGAAAACAATAGATCCAGAGCTGACAGTTGTTTTCTCCATCTTCCCCCTCCCTGCTGTTTGCAGCATCAGATGCACCTTAGAGAGCCATTTGGAGCAGAAAAACCTTCCATCTCTGCAGGGACTGGAGGATTTACCAGAGGACATCCTGCTGGGGAAAGGAGCTGATGTATGGAGAGCTGCTGTGGAGTTTAAAAGGAGATAGAAAACCTGGAATGAGATGTATTTATTTGTTTTAAATAAGTGGACGTGATTATGATTACATTCTCCTTTCCGTTGTGTATATATTGCAGCATCTTTGAATAATTTTTTTTATATCTCTTAATTATGCCCTACAAGGTCAGTTAATAAAATTATAAATGAAAGTTTGTCTCATGTGATTGTTTGCAAACGTTCAGTTTGAGAAAGTATTGGTTTAAAAGTCAACCAAACCGTTGGGGAAGACACGCCCCCTATAATAATAATAAGATTAGGGTGACGCTTCCCTGCGACCAATCAGATGAAAGAACACGCAAACGACGTGTCCGTGTCCACCAACGACAGGCGGCGGGGTGGGGATTCATTCGTGTTGTTACCACAGAGATGATGATACGCGTTATTTGCTCCACAGTCCACGGAGGACTTTCGCTGTTTATCGGAGGATTGTTTTGGAAATAAAAGTCACGGCCGTGGGGGCATACTGCAGATTATCAACCATGACGCCATCCCGTCCGTGAAGTGAGTCTTTCCTCCAGAGGAGAAACTGGTTTGTGTTTGGCTTTACGGCCGTTAAAGGAACAGTTAGCTTGAAACGCTCCCACCAGACTTCATTAAAAAAAACACCGTTTTTAGTACTTTTCTAATAAGACATGTTTGCGCTGCTATCATTTTAACAGAATCTCGCGTTATGAAATCACAAATGCTACCAGTGATTTAAATATTACCATAACCTCGCGGAGCATGTACCCTTTGGTGATAATATTTAAATTTGGGTTATATTAAGTGTTGCGTGTAATTTTGTGTTTGATTCAGAGGAAGGCCAAGCCAAAAGCAAACCAGGCAGGTGCTTAGGATCTCCCAGAAACGTTGTTACAGAAGTCAGATTTACAGTTACGTATATTTTTATTCAGTACTTCTTGTACAAAACCAGTTATTGGGTATATTTGCAGCATTTTCAGGAGTTGTCCATCATAACACCATAAAACTACAGCCTGTTAAGTAGTCCTACAGCTTATGAAAAGTTAAAACCTATAATCACAGAAAGTATTTTTCTTTTTTGTTAAGATATTACGAGGGAACATAAAAATAAAAGATAAATGATCTGCTTTGTTAGTGGTTAAGTAAATGTGAAGTGTTTAACTTGTGATAGTCTCTTTATGCAACCTAAAAGTAACGTTTGTTACTAAATCAAGCTGGGAAACAAAATGGCATTCCATTATTTTTTTGATAGCAGACAGTATGGCTGAAGTCTGAAATTGAAATTAGACATTGTTAGATTTCTGATGACAAATGTTACGGAGGCATTGGATAAAATAAATTTAAAGACTTGCTCTTTAGAAGTGCAGTTCTTAAAATCTGCTGATCAAATTTAGGTCAAAAGCTGGTTTTGAAGTGATGCTGCTGCCAGAAACGTCTCAGGTAAAAAGTGTTTAGAGCAAGAATACATAGCAGCAGACTAAAGGAGCATTCTGTTAAATAATTTCTATCCTTTCTTCAGCCAGTGTTATTATTTGACGGAACGGAAGAACGGAAATTTTCTTAAGATGTCAAGTGGCTAATGTGATTAAAATAATATACTTTATGCTCACTGTATTATATTGTGTGCTGACTTTTGTTTGTTTTGCACTAAATATGACATAGCATAAATATTGAAATATTAAACATAAAAGAGACGTTAGCTGAGCTTTGGTGACTAATGGGCACCAAACTTTATGTCATTTAAAATCTTGGAGGCTTTCAAAGCATCTTAAACATGTTTTTAGTTTTAGGCCCTCTTTTCACAGCAGTTTGCAGACATATAGTATCATAGCATAAATCTGCCTCAGAGTTAATTAATCTGCAACACTATTAACTAAATGTTTCTTTACCAAAAACTGTTCCTGTTACTGACTGGGTCAAAGTTTGTTGTTAAGAACTTCCAAAAAGTAGCTTTTTAGTAAGTATTATCAATCTTCAGTGGTAGTACACCATAAATACCTTGAGTTATTTAGGTCACAAATCAGATTGTAGATTTATAGCTGACACAGTAAACTATTTGAAAAGATTCCATGTTCTTGCAGTGGCTGGGAATTTAGTGAGTGGATTTGTTGTTGGGTGTTGCGGGGGGACCAACAGGTTGCTGTTCTTCTGTGGTTCAACTCACTGAGGCCTCATGTAAACAACATGTTGAACTGACTTCATCAAACAAGCTGTTAAAATTTAACTCTGAATATTATTTCAGTGCAAGTCAGCAGCAGAAATAGATGATTCTGCTATTATTGGGTGTTTCAGAGATGGACTAGACACTAGAGTTCTCATCTTGAATGTCAGCAATATAAAAATAAGATGATAAAATAAACATAATGGACAAGCTTGAGCATCCTCTTCACAATATAACTCTGAAGATACTTAGTTATAATGACCAAAAAAATCTAATTACCCTTTGGAATTTGAAACGTATTACTCACTTGAACTAAACTGAATTGATGAAGCAGTTTGCAAACAATTTAGTTTGATAAATAAAATTATGCCAGTGTAACAGCTGAAAGACACCTAAGCGCATTTTGTTTTTAGAAATTATGACTGGTTTTTGAAATACACTTTTTCAAAAACCAGTGTATTGAGGCTAGTTAAACTCAGGTTATTTATTAAGACTTTTCTACTGAGCAATTTATTCACCCAAACAAATTTGTTTGTAATTATTATGTTTTTTATTGATTTAAACTTTAGACACAACAGCTGTTTTTCACTTAATGTTTCACACTCACAAACAACAAATTTAATCTCACAATTCATCCGTTACATTCTACTTAAACACAACCATCACAAATCTATATCTCTATAGATAATCTGTCTATTTAACTGCGATACAACCGTTGACAATTGCAATGAACTCAAATTTGTCTCGCTTTTTTTCTTTCACCACAGAACTTTTGCAGACGCGGAGTATTAATTTTAGTTGCAATAATAGATGTTTTTATTTACACGCAACAATTTGGAAGGTTACAGGCGAGAATCCAGCTGGTCATACGACCTGGCGCAGGAAAATAAAGAGTCGTCTCTAGTGATAAAAAGGTGTGCCACTACAGTCATCTTCCTCAGTAGATATTCAACACCTACAAGCTCCGATTAGATGGTACCTAATGGTAACTGTTTCCTTAGCTGGTTGATAAGGAAACAGTTTGCCACCTGCTGTCATTAGTGCTCATATTTTTGTATTGATGCAGGAGGATTCCCTCTATCACAATAAACACCTATTTGGGAAGAGAATTGTAATGAAAACCACCTTCATGATTCTTTCATGAAGTCATCTTGTCTCTCCGCCATATTAAAAAGACTTAGGAAAAATGAGGAAGTGGTTTGTAGCTAAGATACAAAATGTTTCTGAAATGCAAGTAAAGCTTTTGTATTTTATTTTTTCCAAAGTGGCATATTAACTGTTTCCTTGACAACCCCAGCTAATATGTACTGTTTATTAGCGGTGACAACGTTTGGTCCCACTAAATTTGATCTTAGAGGTCTGAACTAACTAAAAGCTGGACAGAAACTTAAATTCTTGCTCCAACACAGAAACTCAGCCCAAACTCTTTTGACTGTTCTGAAGTTTTACTTTTTTAAGACTTATGTTCAGGTAGGACTTTGTTACCAAAGCAAAGTAGTAAATATTAAAATGTCACAACATTACATTTAACTACTGGCAATCTGCTTTATATATAGTGTCAATATCTCTATTGTTTATTATTTAATACCCTCCAAAATGCCTTTCTGCAATGTTTTCCAGATTTTAGAAGCATGCATACGACACGCAGCCCCTCGTCTGTCCCGTCATGTTCTTCTGGAGATGCTGTGGACCTCAGCCTGTTGGGCTCCCGGCTCTCCGTATCTAAACGGCCCAGCAGCGCATCTCCAGGGAAGCACTTCTCTCGGTCTGTGTCGGTGTCTGTGGCTGCTGATGGCAGAGGGAAGCGCAACACACTGGTGGGCTTCTGCTAAGAACAGTTTGTTTTTGTTTTTATCGACTCCTCCTGGCCATTCCCAACAAAGCTTCTCTACCCACAGAGCGACACCAACTCCGGGAGCTGCCGTTCCATCAAGAACCTTAGGCGATCCAACAGCACCACTCAGGTCAACCAGCAGGCCAACCTTAGTTTAAGGTGAAGACACACACACACATTCTGGAGCAGGAGTGTCTATTTTCATATCCATTTCTCTTATTTCTCCGAGTCAAACCAGTTTTTATCATTGACACAGTGAAGTGTGATCACAACAAGATGTGCTGATTCATGTCTGCAGAGCCTCAGGCTGAGCCAGCTCCAATCTGCCTCTAAAGCAGGGCTGTCAAAATCATTTGGGACATATCAAGATCATGAGTGTTCTTAAGAGCCTGTTGTGCCCAAATGCACTGATAAAACCACTGAATAAACTGTTAAAATATTAATAAGTATATGTGTCTGCATCCAATAAGTCGTTAAAATTAAATATTGAACATCTTTTCCCATTGATCGGTCTCTCCAAGATTTTTTTTCCAGTCGAAATCAAATATTTTATGGTGCTAACTTAGAAATATTTGCAAGGAATTTTGCAATATTTGCACTTGTGTATGATGTTAAAGGTGACTTTTTGTTACTCGCAATGTTGGTTGCTATAACTTGAGATTGAAAAAGGCTGAGGGAGCAATGTCATAAAATTAAGAAATACTGCCCCCTGCAGGTGGGAGTTGGCATCAATTAAACCCAGTTGGCTTGACCATGTTTGTGGAAAATTTGCAATGGACTCACAATTATGCATTCACGTGAAAAATGCAGGGATTTGTTTATTTTACAGGAATTTCCGCAATTGCTGGAGGGACTGATTGATGTAATTTGGAATCTGGAGTGTTATGGGCCACATAAAAAGCTATGGCAGGCCGAGTTTACCCCCTGGACCTTGAGTTTAACACATGTGCTCTAAAGCAACAAATTGCAAAATTTGAAGGAATCACTTTGTGTAAATGTCAGGAGAGAATTTGGACTTTTCAGGTAACACAAACAGTCTGTGAGCTGTGATTGTGTCAGACCCTCAGCTCTGTTGTGGAGCTCTTTAGGCTGAAGCCTGCGCGACAGCTGGCAGCCCTGAAACTTCATCGTTTCGGACAATAGGAGTTGTGCTCCTAAGTTAGAGCGTGGGGAGAAGTCGGGCGTTTGCTGCCGGGGTCTTGGAGGGTTTCCGGGCCTTCTTTGTTCCATGTTAGAGGGGGGAGGGCCAGGACTTCTCGGGTCAGGTTACCCCCTCTGCCAGAAGCTAGTAAAAAGAGAAGAGTGTGTTCATGTTCACATTCTATTGTCCGGCAGCTGCTATCAGCCTCCTCCTCTCTCTCTGATTCAGCTGTAGGAGGGGGCTTTAAATGTAGAGACTCTGAAAATACCCCCCAGAGTCCATGGAGTCTCTTTAGGCTCTCGGCGGGTCACTCAGCACCCCCTCCCTGCTGCATCTATCCCTTATCGTCGAGCACAAACTGGAGGAATGTGCTGCCTGAATAGTGGAGTCGGATAGCTTTTCACTGGGCCAGCTGGCTGCCCCCCCCTCCTCCCAAAGACCCATGAATTCAGTTAAGACAGATTCAGCCAGACTAGGGGGTCACCCTGCATCTGCTCATCGTGGCCCGAGAGGCTCCAGGTCCTCAGGATCAACATATGGACACATTTACTTGGAATCCATCACAGAGTTTCTCCCGAACAGACAGTCAGCTGCAGCACACTAAATTCCAGAAGAACAGAATGGGAGGGGTCCCTTTTATCCAGCTGCCATGACAACGGTTAATCACAAAAAGCTGCTGTGATCCGAGCTGTCAGAAAGTCTACCAGACGAGCTGCAGTGGCTCACATCTAAAGACAAAACCGAAACCCGGGTTGGCCTAAAGCTGCCGTGTCATCCTCTTTAAGGAGTCACTGAGATTAAATTACATTTGTTCAGCTTCTGGAATAAACATGTCTGGTTTGTGTGTGTGTTTCTTTTTCTTTTTTTTCAGTCAGGAGCAGAGTGGGGACTACCTGACTCTGTTCGACTGCAGCTCCGATGGGCGAAAGAAACTGGCGAGCCTCAGTAAAACCTCCCCAGAGAGAACCACATGGAACATCCTGGTATTTACAATCAAACACACGCTGACAGTTCTTACATTGCCCAGTCAGTTCCACCTCCGTGAACAAAACTAGTTTATGGTGTCAAAATAAAAGATGTTGCCAGCTGTTTTCCAGCTATGCAATGCAAGCAAAATGTTCTTCCATTTAAAGGACGATCAGCCCAGAATCTTTCCACCGCATTCGAGCTCCCGCAGCACCGGCAGCATGGACTCTCCAACCAGCCTGAAGAAAAAAGAGCCTGGCATCCCTCTGGCTGCCACCTTCACCGCCAACAACAGGTGGGCAACACAAACACGCGCACACGCACGCACGCACACACACACACACACACACACACACACTGCAGCTTGGGTATCTTACTTGCAGTTCTTGGCTGTGGATCTAGGGCTGCTTCTCATGTTTCATAACTGCTGATCATGGCACCTGATAGCGCTGCCTTTAGGAGTGTACTCCCACACAATCACACAGCTTTTCTTTTTAAAATAAAAACTTGTAAGTAAAATTTTTTTACAGTCAAAACAACCAACCAACTTTATTTATCTCAACTCAAGAGTTGACAGAAGAAGAGAAAAAAAGAAAAGAAAAAGCAAACAACCTCATGCAGCCGTTTCAGCATCAGAACAAACAGTTTCAGTTCAACAAAGACTAAAGAACACTTGTGACATTGATTTAAAAAGAAAAAAAAAACAACTAAAAAGAGGCACAAATTGGTTCCCCTTTCTGTTAATACTTCATATAGCTCTTCTTTCTTCACAAGTACAGAACATGTCTGCTCTAACATTTGACAAAGATGACGCCAATAGAGGGATCTTTGTTTTCCTGCTCTCATCTCTTTAGCTCTCCCACTTTTCTCCACGATTTGTCAGAAGACTGAGATGGAAGATGCTTGACTTCATGTCTCGTCAATGAATTCTTTGCTCTTTGGATCATCATCTTGGTTGGACATTCACAAGAGCTTTTTACTTGGAATGTGTATCAAAGTTATTTGTTGTTTGTTGATGCCTATATAAAGGAACCCAGCTGTATTAAAATAAAAAATAGCAAAAGTCTCATCCAGCCAACAGTTCAGGGTCAACTTCCAACAGGGTTTACCGAGCTCCAGAGGGAAAAACTCTCAAACAACCAGTTTGCATCTTTGCACTTGTTAATGGTTGTTATGGAGACTTGGTGAGTTTGTCTCCCTTTCCATTCTGAGCTCTGCTTGTCAAGGCAAAGTCTTTGTCCTTGTCCACCATTGTAGTTGGTGGCTAACATAAATGAATCGTGTTTATGCCGCGGTGAAGCAAAGTCCTAGATTACAGTTTACCAGCAGATGAAGTGGAAGTATTTTAAATCAATATTCTTTGAATTATAGCTAAATTTATCTGTTTCTTTTTTTTTCAGGAGCAACAAAGGAGCTGTGGGCAACTCGGTCACCACCATTTTACACAACAATTACTCTGAGAAGCCTCTCACACCAAAGAGCTCAAACCAGAAGCCCTCCTTCAAGTACGCCTCAGTTCTGCTTTCGTGGAAACAACTTATTTTTCATTTAAAAACAACAAACGAAAGCATGCGGCTTTCAGATTTCTCTTGACTTACAGTTGTTTTGTTTTTTTTCTTTCTTTCAGCAACATCCTAAAGGCCACAGCGAACGACGAGGTGCAGCTAGAGAACGGTTCTGTCACAAAGTCTCAGAAGAATTTCTCTTCCTCATCCTCCAACAACAAATCTCCGGTATCTGCTCAGCGCTGCAGCCCGGTCCCGCCACGGAGGAGGGAAGTCACAGAGCAGGAGGCGGAAAGGTCGGTCCCCTCTGTGGGAACGTTTTCCTGCCAGCGCTCTGACGTGTGGCTCACAGCTTTTATGTGTTGTCTACATGAAGGTTTATCCAGCAGGTGAACCAAGCTGCGGTCACTATCCAGCGCTGGTACAGACGTCTCAGCATGAGGAAGCAGAGCCACCAGGCGACTCTTGAGCAAATCCTCTCCAATAAGAGAAAGGTCTTTATTAGTCCTTTTGTGGTTTTAGCAGTGTTTCTCTTGTCGTTGCATTAAAACACTTTTTTATCTGCAGGAGTGGGAGGAGAAGAAAGAGGAAGGTGATCATCTGCAGCAGCAACAGCACAGGAGAGGTGAAGAAAGGAAGCGGATTCGTGAGGAGAAAGCTCGACTTGCCCGTCTCGCTGCCATTCAGGTGCAAACCTTTACTGCACCGATTCCCTTCAGCTGATTTCAAAGTGATAAAACTTCAGTTAAGGGGGAGTTTTTTCCAGCCTTAAGCATATTATGAGACAGACTAACAAAAAGTAGCACATAATGTGAGGTGGAAGAAAAATAATAATTATTATGACATTATATAAAAGTGCATTGAAGTTCGTGGTTGTTACATGACAGAGTGTGAAAAAGGGGTATACATTTTTTTTAATTTTACAGTTTGGCAGCTATACACAATTATAACTAATATGACAAATTTGAATAACTTGTTTTTAAATGATTGCTGTGCCATTTTGCCAAATACACTGCAAAAATGCAACACTTTTTTATCTACCAAGTATTTTTGGTCTAGTTTCGAGTGAAAATATCTTAGTAACTTCAGCAAAATATAGGAACTTGTTTTAAGTCAATAATTCCTCAATATTGACGAATAAGTATTAGATATAAGAGAAATAACAAGCCAGTGGAACATTTTAACTTATAATATGGGAAAAATGTCTTGTTCTACCAGCAGATTATCTTACTTACATTTTCATCAATAGTCAGGAATTATTTTCATAAAACAAGCTCACATTTCTTGCTGAAAAGTTATTTGAAAGTTAGCTTTATCTTATTTCAAGTGCGCTAACATATTTACACTAGAGACTAGACCAAAAATACTTGGTAAGGAAGATTTTACGTTTTTGCAGTGTGTTTGTGTAGATCACTGACGTTAAATATAGAACAGATTTTATTATGATGCCTAGATAACAAGTGCTTAATTACAAGTATTTCTTAATTATTGAATTTGATCAAGGAATTACGGTTGCAACCCCGTCTCTTGTACGCTACAGGAGCTGCAGCAGAAAAGAGCACAGCGAACTTCAGAGGTGCAGCAAGCAGCAGAGTCAGAGCTGGAAAACCTGTGGCAAACGGGGGCTGTGGGACGAAAGAAGCAGCCCAAGATTTCCATTGCCAACAAGAGCCCAACCTCACCGAACAACAACAGTTCCCCGTTGTCGCCCACCGACACCAAGACTAAGAACACAGGTCTGTAGGTCCTGGCTGTCATTCCTTGTGCTTTCAAATAATTTATCCTTATTTAGGCATAGATATTTGGGGAAATTGTTCCCCAATTATCTACATATTTTATCGTTGTATAAAAATGGTTGATTGGTTATGTGTTTCAACAGACTCCAATTTAAACATCCCAGCTGATTTTGGAGAGCTGAGTTTCAGAGCCATCTCTCCAACTTTATCCAGTAACAAAGGGTCACAATGCTCTCAGGTGAGTTTTTTTTTTTCCATCTTTTTTCCTCATAAACCCTCTGGACCTCCAGGTCTTTCATTGTTCCATCCTGAGTGGGAAAACTCAGCACAGATAATAAGGATCATCCATCTCGCTCTGCTTCAGCTGAAAGCATCTGATGTTCATTTAAGGATAACTTTAGCCCATGGTCTGAGTAATGTTTTTTGTCTCCCTCTGGTGGTGTCGTACATGAGCTGCAGCAGAAACCAGCACACCGGGCAGCAGAGGAACAGACATCCAAAGTGGAACTTGAATACCAGAGGAAAGCTGGAGCAGGAGGACGGAAGAAACTTCTCAGGATCCCACCGACCAACAACAGTCTAGCCCCAATGAGCAGCAACAACAACCCAAAGTCTCCCACAGACAACAAAACTAAGAACACAGGTGTGACCTGTCGGTTAACGTCAGTGTCTTCGTCAAAGCATGTTTGGTTTCAGAGGATTGAAACTGGTTTTGTTTGTTTATCCAGACTTTAATCTAAATGTTGTAAATGACGGAGCAGATCTTGGGTTCAGAGCAGTTTCCCCCGTTTTCTCACATCACAGAAGTTCCCAGGTAAGGAACGGGATATTTCTGGTGTTGTATTTTCTCGTAATTTTTCTATCTGGTAACATTTCCGAGTATGTGTGTGCTGCAGGACCTCCTGCAGAGGTCAGTGAGTGTGGAGGACCAGCGTCAGGGAGCTCCGTCCAGCCGACCTCAGTCCAAAACCACCCTGAATGAGCTGCTGGACACCCTGAAACTGTTGGAGGAGGAGCCGGAGAAACTGTCAGAGCCAAGGTGTTATCAGAAGGAGAAGTATTCCTGGATAGATGAGGTCAGTGTTGCTTTTTTTATCCACTTTTTTGTTTTTTTGCTGAAACTGTAATAAAATCGACACAATCCGGCTCACATCTGAACCTCATCAAAGGATGGGGACTCTCTTACCACGGATAACCTGGAGCGCCACGGCCAGCTGAATCAGCATCCCGTGCTGCCAGACGGGGGCGCTCTGCTCTCTGAGGCCAAGCTGCAGAGCATTATGAGCTTCCTGGATGAGATGGAGAAGTCGGAGCAGGAGCGGCCACGGTCGGTCACCTCTGGGTCACATAGAGAGGTGGACAATTATTTGTTTTAATATTTTTTCATTTCTGCGGTTCTTTTAACTAGTCCTTAGTTGGACCTTTCTAATATTTTGAGCCTTCCTGTTATCTGCTGAAAGGATTTCGCTCCCTCTCTCATCTTGAATAAACTCTAGACATGTTTCACCATAAATAATTTTCTATTAAGTAGCTTCCTACATTAGTGAGCTTCCTGGTTTCAAAACCTGGCTAATACTGAAAATAACTAACTTTTGTCTTCTTCAGTCAGTAACTATTAGTTAATCTGGTAACACTAAGGTGTGGTGTGTTCACTGATTTTAAAAAAAGACCTGATCTTCTAATTTCTGCAGTTCATCTGTATTTTAAACTAGAACTGTAGATCATCGCCTGTTGATCTCATTGTTGATGTTTGTGTTTCAAAGCATGAAGCTGACAGCTTGTTGTTTTTGTTCACAGGCCGTCTTGTCTGAGGAGGAGCTGGTTGGCATCGATCACGTGTCGGCCACCGCTGCTGAAGTCAGCAGCTCCATGATGAGGATCAAACTGGAGCTGGAGGAGAAGAAACGCACCGTCAACATGCTGCAGGCTGCATTGGTGTGGAAGCCGACAATGCGCAACGTTTTTTCTACTCCTGCTAGTTTGCACACTTACATCTTCGGGTGTGTTTCTTTTTGTTTTGTTTTATTTTGTTTTTTGTTTTTTTTACCACTGCAGGCTCAACAGAGGGAGCTGACAGCAAGACACGTGAAGGAGACGGAGAAAGAGCTGAGCAGAAACTTCCAGCTGCAGAAGGAACAATATGAAGCCACCATCCAGAGACACCTGACCTTCATAGACCAGGTGAGCACCAAACTTAAAAAAAACACACCTGACGTCTGCTGTTTTACGGTTTGATCTGAGGTTTTCTGTCTGTCCTTAGCTGATCAATGATAAAAAAGCTCTGAGTGAGCGCTGTGAAGGCGTAGTGGCCGAGTTGAAGCAGGTGGATCAGAAGTACACTAAGAAGATTGCACATATGCAGCAGCAGCATGAAATGGTGAGTGAGACTCGGGTTTTCATTGCAAGCCGTTCTGTCTGTGCTCTGCCTCTTCCGCTGACTGTAACTTGCTTTCTTGTGGTTCTTCTTCTGTTTAAGACTCTCCTCTCTTCCTTTGTGCCTTTCGCCCCTTCCCCTCTCTTCTTTCTTGTGGGTTACCTGTTCTTTTTCACCTTGTAGGTATGGCAAATTCTTGGCCCCTTGTGTGAGGTAACAGGATTTTCTTCTCTGAATCTGTGGCTCTTTTGGCTCATGCCTGATTTTTACTTTTTTTTTTGTTTTGTTTTGTTTTTTTCTTTTTTTCATTTGTTTCTCATGTCATCAATATGTCTGACATCACTTCTCATGGACAGTCTGTCTGCATATGAGTCCTCTGAGTGACTTCTTAAAATTAATCACATTCATGCCTCGCAGTTAATTTTCTTTTTGCCATTGTTTCCTCTCAGATACCTCACTTTCTGTCTGTGTCTTACTAATATCACCCCTTCCTTCGTGTCTTCATTAGACTCAGATTTTATTTCTCTGGATAGTTACTCTGACGCCTCGTTTCTGCAGGAGATTAAAAAGCTAAAGGACCTGATGAGTGCCACGGAAAAGATCCGCAGAGAGAAATGGATCGATGAGAAAACCAAGAAGATCAAAGAGATCACAATCAAAGGTAGACTCGATTAAATAGGAAACCTGAGATTAAATGTTTCACATTTAAAGTTCTTCAAAAGAAATAACCGTTTCGCCTAAAGTCAACATGATTTACATTAGTTTAGCCAGTGGTTATGAAATAGAAGTAAGAGAAGCACAAACCATTTGTATCCAGAATGAAACTGTTTTGATTTTGATTTTGTTTTTTCTTGCTGCCAATAAAAAAACTTACTACAGTTCCTCTTAAAAGCATGTTTTTCCCATCAACTTTCATCAGGTGTGGAGTACATAGCAGAAATTTCTATAGACCATAAACCTCTCTCTTCTTCTTCTTCTTCTTCGTCCCCTGTCAGGTCTGGAGCCGGAGGTCCAGAAGCTCATCTCAAAGCACAAACAGGAGCTGAAGAAGCTGCGGGCGTTGCACGAAGCGGAGCTGGTGCAGGCTGACGAGCGAGCAGCTCAAAGATACGTGCGGCAGAATGAGGAGCTGCGACAGCAGCTGGAGACGGAGAAGGAGGAGCAGTGTCAGAGGGAGCGGGAGCTGGCCAAGCAGAGGCGAGTGACTGATAACATTGTCACATCACAGGCTCCTTTTGGTAAACTATTCAGTAAAATATCTCACTAAAAAATGGACATGGCTGTCGCTGGTTCTTAACGCACCACATAGTTTTCCTTTCTTTCATTCATGAATGATGGTTTGTTATTGAAATGAAAGTTTGGCAGCTTGTTTCACGCCGGATTGACGTTGTGTTTGAATCTGATGTCAGGTATGAGAAGCAGCTGCAGGAGGAGGAGCTGTCTCTGCAGCAGCAGAGGAGGCGGCTCTACAAGGAAGTAGCCGATGAGAAGGAGAGGCTGGCCGAGCTGGCAGCCAGGTGAGGCAGCAGGTCGTCCACAGCAGCATCGCAGGCTAAAGGAGTGTAGACTAAATGTCTACACTGTATAAACACTAAATCTTACCCAGTATTTTTGATCTAGTTTAGGACATTTGAAGTAAGACAAAGTCAACTTACAAGTAACTTTTCAGCAAGACATAGAAGCTTGTTTTAAGTCAATAATTCCTTAATATTTATTTTAGAAAGTACTAGTTAGTTGCAGCCTTGGTGGTCTCACTTTTATATCAAATTAAAGTCTTAAAGATATTTAAAGTCACAGTAACAACATAGGATATGTGACACATTTAGGGTTAGTTCTTGACAGTAATCTGTTCCTGAGGAGACGCTCCTTCTCTGAGTTGTCTGTGTTTGCCTGCAGGCAGCGAGGCGAGCTGGAGGAGCTGCGGCGGCAGCTGGAGGAGAACAGCTCGCTGGCTGGTCGAGCCCTCAGAGAGGAGATGGATAAGAGCCGGGAGGAGCAGGAGAGGAGGCACCAGGTGAGGATGGAGGGAGCCTGATTCTCATCTGCATCACGACGTCTGAGGAGTGCAGACGCTCACGTGGGGTGCTTGTGTTTCAGATGGAGATGAAGATACTGCAGGAACGTTTGGATGTTGAGAAGCAGACGTGGGAAGAAAACTACAAGAAGAAAGAGGTGAATGTCTGCAAATGTTTAATCTCAGCCCATTTTCTGAAAAGAAGAGTTGTTTATCTGTACATGTTCTCCTAGCACTATGAGAAAATGACGACTTAAATACAAGATTTCTGAACAGCTTCCTTTCTGCAGCTATTGTTTTATCCCGTCTGACCTGAGGCTGAGTCTGTGCTTCTCCTGTGTCTCTGCAGGAAGCCTGGATGCTGAGCCGTGAGCGTGAGCTGAAGGAAGAGCTGCGGCGAGAACGAGACAAAGAGATCGAGATTGCCATCTGGACTCTGGAGGAAGAGACGAGCAAGGACAAGGAGGAGTGTGAGCGGGCTGCAGACAACAAGTGTGTGATGAAGATCCATTACAAAAACCTTTATTTTTGCATTAAAAGCGATATTTTGCTGTTCTTACAGTTAGACTTAAAGCATTCAGATATTTTAGCATGTGCAGCATATTTGTAACACAAAGACACACTGCAAAAACACAAAGTCTCACCAAGTATTTTTTGTCTAGTTTAGAGTACAAATATCTTAGCAAACTTGAAATAAGAAAAAAATAAGTTACAAGTAACTTTCACCAAGATATAGAGGCTTGTTTTAAGTAAATAATTCCTTAATATTGATGAAAAAGTACTACATCCATTGGGAGATTATTTCATTTATCTGCCAATAGAACTAGTACCTTTTTCCATCAATATGAAGAAATTGTCTTATAAAAACATATACAAAGGTTCAACCTGGCATTTTGCCTCTTTTTTTTTTCTTTGTTTTTTTTTAACACATTTAAAACATTAGACATTTTAAACATTAGACTTAGTTCTGTTTAGTTCTGAATCTGGCCCAAGGCTTCTGGAAACTGCAAATGTAAGAAATAATAATGTAAGAAATAAAAAACAAAGGCAAACATCAGAATTATGTTTCCCTCAAATAAACTGCAACTCCATGAAGAAAAGCTAAAATGCTTACAATAAAACTAACAAGAATAAACACAGAAAATAAAAAAAACCCCAAAACAATAACTAAGACACAAACTGAGAATATAGTCACCTGAATCATCATCCTTTTAACGCTGTCTTGTTTCAGGATAAGGCGCCTGAAGGAGAAGTATGATGCCGAGCTGAGGGAGCTGGAGCGCTCGGAGAGGGCCGCCGTGGAGAAACAACAGGAAGCGAGGAAGCAGCAGGTGGAGGCGCAGGGAGAGCTGATCCGACTGCAGGCTGCGCTCAGACAGAAAGAACAGGAGGTCCAAGACGTCACGCAGACCAGAGACAAGCTGGCCGAGGAGCGCCGCAGCCTGGCTGAAGTGATACGGCAGGAGTTCGCAGACCGCCTGGTGATGACGGAGGAAGAGAACCGCAGGCTGAAAGTGGAGGTGTCAGAGGTCAGAGCAAGGCTGCGGTTGGAGCTGGAGAGGATCACCCGCGAGAAGGAGGAGGAGCTGGCTGAAGTCCACCAACGGTGAGATGATGATATCATTGTTATTATTATTATTATTATTATTAACCATTGAGTTTTAATTTAGTTACAACAGTGCATTATAATTAAAAGTTTACTAAAGGGCTGTTTTTAATTTTGTGTGCCTAGAGAGATGTTAGAGTTGTCCTAAAAACTGAACACGAAGATCAAAACATGCAACACTGCAACAAGTTTAAAAAATATCACCTTTCAAAGTATAGATGGCTCTGAAAATATGGAGAAAATAATGAAAAACACTTCTGAGTTTTTTATTAGAGATGTGACGTATTATTTTCAGTAGTTGCTGGAATGGAGGTTCAGTTCAATTTGGCTGTTACAGAAAACACAGACTGATCCAAATAACATTTAGAGAGAAGAACAACACAGCGTCCTTTCAGTCAACTTTCTGTTTGATAAGAAGTGGTTCTTATTCTAACAGTCTGACTGCATGGAGATCATTAAAAACCTTATAAATAAGACTTAACAGTCAAACTTTATGACTTTCTTATCACTGTGTTTGCTTAAAAAAAAGATTGTGATGGTTTCAGAAATGTAAAATTATCTTGTGACCGGGTAGTTTAGCCAGTGCAGGTTCATATTAGCTCCTGTTTTTATGAAGTTAAATCTTGTACTCCAAAGACAGATCTTTGTGGAACATCTGCAGTTACTTCGTCTGTTCATCCACACAGCGACACACCAGCTATAAACATAGATAACTTCCCTGGTGAAGTAGAGTCACTACATGTTGCAGTGCTAACATGATCCAAGTTTTACATCATACGGAAGTTTCCATGTCTGCTCTGCAGAATCCATCTGCAGGATGGGGCATGTTGAACTGACACTCAATGATTCACTGTGTTTTTATGACAACAAAGACCAGTGGGTTTCTGCTTTCAATGTGTTTTCAAACCAGCAGGCAAAATCTGTCTATAAACAAGCACTTCACCCTTTTACCTATTTTGAGCAGATAAACTGGGCTGCATGCAGTTACCAGCAGAGGGCAGTATACTCTGCTCTATTAAGAAACGTACTGTACATAATGCTGAGAATAGTTTTGGGAAATAATTTTTTATATGTTGTTAGCCAACATTTGGACAATTAAAAAAGATAAGAATCGGTTCATGCTGTGTTTATAACAAAAATTAAATTTCTACTTCATATTCTGCAGCAGCGACATGCCGATTCTCTAGTTCATTCGGTTTGAAAGTTAAGCAGCTCAGTCATTGATGCCAGGTCCTGACTAGATTGACTAGATGAACTACATGGCTGTTTTAGAGCAAACTCAAACCAGCCTCTTATAAGCTGATTTCAATTAAGATTTGAACCTCTTAGGTGTGAAAAGTAGAAAAACGTGTGGCTCTTGTGGGTTTTTTCTCCTTTTTTTTTCCAGAGAAATTTTGCTTATTTTTAACCTTCCTCTGTCTTGGTCCCCTAGGGTAAAGTCGGCCATCTTGAAGAAGGAAGAAACTGTGAATAATCTCCGTAAGCAGTATGAGGTGAGGTACAGTGTTTTGTTCCCTCTGAACCTCGACTGGTTTTTAAACGCATCCTGAGTGACTTCCTGTCACGAGTTTCCAGTTTCCTGCTCTGCATCCATGAAAACACACGGCTCGCTCGCACAAACAAACAGCTCCCCACCTCACGTTTACTATGGAAACACAGTTTCTAATCCTCAGACTGTTTGATAGGCAAAAAAAATAAATAAAAAGTTGTAGCAAACAAATGTTGATCGTTCAAAGTTGAGGTGCTTATAATTTTTGCTGGTCTGTTGATTTATAAAAATGCTCTTATTGTTGCTTTTTTCTTCTTCTTTTTTTTTACTTTTAAGCTTAAAAATAAAAAAATAATGTAACAATGTGATTCATTTATCAAGAAGCGTGACTCTTTGTCAACTTTTGGTGACTCTTATGTTTGATTGATGACACTCGGGCCCGTCAGAACAGATCTGCAGCTTTAACTTCCTCTGCTGATGCAGGGCTGAACAGAGCTGCAGGTTTTATGGGAAATCTTTTTTTTTTTTTTTTTTTTTTTTTTTTGAGAAACGGGTTTAGAAAAAAA